>CATIWC010000232.1:0-170000 GCA_948472305.1 Vicia faba
AAATTGAATATAAAATTTTTATTTTTAAATGTTAAAATTTTTCTTATTTTCAAAATATTATCAATAAAATAATTATTTTATCTTAATTAATAATTATTTTTATTTGAAACACAAATTTATTATTTTTCAAATGTTAAAATTTTATTTGAAAGTTGTAGTTGTAGTTATAATGTTAGCTTTATTTTTTCATTTGTTTGATTCTACTTGGAGAGTTACGACATCATATATGATTAAAATACTGTAAAGAGATCATGTCATTTTTTCATGTACTCCATCAAAAATAAAAAACAAAACTAAGTTACTAGAAATATAATGTTAATCAAGACGATGAAATTATAAATACTATGTAATCCAAAAACATATATCTACCAGCATCATTAAATGGTAGTTATGATCGAGAGTCACTTATTAAATGGTAGTTATGATCGAGAGTCATGACTTGCACGTGCGTAAATTTTACAACTAACTTCAATAAAACATCAACAAGCCATTAAAAAAACAAAACTAAAAACAATTAACAGTTAATTTCAATGGTTTGATTAATTAGAATTGATTTTAATATATTTAATTTCTTTAAAGTAGAATTGGTTCAGGTTTTAAAATTGATTTTACTTAAAATTGTGTTTTATAATTTGAATTTAAATGTGACTTTTACTATAAATTTGCTATTCAATTAATTTTTAATAAGAATTTATTCAAATATAAATCAATTTAGTTTTAACTTAATTTTAAATAGAATCAATTTTATCAAATAAATTCACTCCGAAATGATTTTTTTCCCATCATATAACCAAACAAACGGCAACTCTTCCTAATAACACATTTAGTAATGTATGGCTACTAAACTGTTTGTTCACAAAGTGTGTTTGGTGTTCTACAGTTAAAAAAATGATTTTAAATTATATTGATTAAGTAAATTTGATTATGATTAAAAGTAAATTGAAGGTAAAGAGTTTGTGTTTAAATAAACTACTGAATTGAATAATAAATTTTATTATAAAAATCACTTTTAAATTTAAAAAATTTAAATATTAACTTCAACTAAACATTTCTAAAAAGATAATCAATTCTATTTATAAAAAGAGTGTATATTCTCTTTGAACAACACACTTTGTGAGACATATCATATATTACTCAAAATTTTAAGATGATAAGTGGGTGAATTCTCTCACTTATAAATACTCAAATCTCCATATTTCTAAATAATATAAAACTATCTCGATTAATCACATTTTATAATTCTTTTTCAACCGTGATAAATATTTTTCGAAATGATAAAAGTTGTAGTTGGATTTTTTCTAACCCTCCTCATTTCTTATGCCAATGAAAAGTTTGCATCATATGACTTACTAGAAATGACATTCAAAAGGAGTTTCAAACGATATTTTTTATAAATCAAACTTCCCAGCAGCTTCATTACTAGCTGCATTTTTTAAGATTACATGAACAAAATTTTCATCTCCAATTTATAACTTGGAAAACTAAATTTCACAATGTCTTGGCATCTTTCACAACATGCATATAATGCATCAACTCATTTCACACAAATGATATACCTATAACATAATAAGTTCCACAATATATTAAAGAGAAATTAACTGATTAAGTCCTGGAATCTAGAGCCATGATGGTGGTGAGATTCATAGGGTACATGTACTGATTGCTTCCCCTTAGAATCTGTTGGACAATGATTCTATTAGCCTTCTCAGATGGATGAAATGCATCCCAAAATGCATAAGGTCTCCTGTTTGGACACAAAGTTTGACACAGGTGTACAAAGCCCAACTCCATTGTATGGCCCTTGTCCACAACATGCTATCATTGATGTTACAAATCCTGTCAAGCCCAAACAGAGAGAGAGAGAGAGTTATATCATTTTCATCTTATATATATGTATATATATGTCAGTATGCACATGTCACATACCATATGCTTGAGGGTTGGATATGTAATCCATATGCATTCTATATGCATCAGCAGCGATGAAATATCAGACCCTATTTCTTGGTTAAGACTTCCGATCATATCAACAAGTTGAGGATTATATAGAGATGCAGCTCTTTCTAATTCCACATCACAATCACCATTTCTACTTCTCATTGCTAACTCTGCTGGTGCACACCCCATTGGTCCCCGTTCCTGTCACAAGAACCCTACGTGCTCCCAATCATAAAGTTTCTGCATGTGTACAAAATATCTACATTTCATTTTTCTACAATAACATTATTTCAGTAGGGACACAATCAACAATAATATCACTATACCCGAAGAACTTTGCGGTACTCAGAAATCAGATATCTAACATAATCCGGGAGAGAAAATTGACGAGATCTTGCTGAATAAGGGACTAAATAGTAATTTGTTTACAAAATCATTGCCACCAAGAGTGATTAGTACAAGTCCTCTGTTGACCTAAGCTTCTTGCTCCTTCTGAACCAATGTGTGCACTTACTCTTTTCTGATACACTTGAAATAGCTCTAGTTGTTTGTAGATTCTATTATATGCAACTGCAAAAACATTATTTTATTTTTCAATTATTTAATCTTATGTAACTTTTTTTTTTTAAAGTATAATTTAATGTGACACTTACAAACTGGAATCCTGTATCATTGAGAATTCCAATTCCAGCAGATGCAAAATTGGCACCAATTAGAAGCTTCTCTCCAACTAGGAAAGGACTCAAATACGGAAGTGTTGGTTCTAAGCCAAGCTCCAAACCTATAATTAATAAAATAGTTACACATTAATTATGTCATACACATGTTACCTCTCCCATGCAAATATATCTACACAAACTGTACAAACAAAACAAGTATCATTATTTTAAAATATATAAAACAAAAATAAAAATTAATAATAGTGGTAAACTCGATCATACTGATTAGGTCTGGGATGTTTAGGCCGTTAGAGAAACGTCCGGTAGGTCTGTGAGTTGGATAATCGATGCCATATGGATATGCGTCAGCTCGGGCCGTGGTAGCAAGAAATATTGTTACCACTGTCAACAAGAGAATCTCCGAAAACGAAGAAAGCTCGTGGTTGTTGAGCAGAAACAGAAGCAACTAAGCTTATAATTGCACAAAAACAAAGGAGTAAAGAAGTAGGCATTGCAAGAAGTGTTATTAATTGTATGAGATAGTGAGTTAGATGGGTTTGTATGGAACATGCAAATGGGAGGGGTATATATAATGTTAAATAGACACATAGTAAAAAAGACATAGTCATTAATGTATTGTTCTACCACCTCCGAAATGATTAAAAGCAAACCGCCAAATGAAGATGAATAAAGTGAAAACATTCATCTAACTTCAAGTACAAGTAATTTCTAGCCGCCAATGTAGCCAGAATTTAATTTTAAATGACTTGGTCAGAATATTTATTTTTCATCGACTTCACAGACAAACATGGCCAGGTAAGTTAATTTACTACTGTGACAAGTAAGTTTTGAATTTACATTTCATCTAGGTAGTATTTTCTTGTATTAATGTGGGGAAGAGAGAGTCGATAGTTAAACATAAGTGTAGATCCAAAAACAGTTGATATTTATTTAAAACTAGATAGGAGATGGCCCTAATATGTGTATACTTGAGGTTAATAGAATGGTAGAGTTCTGTTCTGTCAGCTTTGTTGTCAAGCCACTTCTGGTAATTTGTTTGTTAGGATTTCGTTGCTATAGCATCACCTAGTGTGATTGCATGATACTTCCTAAATATATTTTTCTATTTAGAATTTCCTTTATTAAGACATCTATGTTGAAATTGTTATAAATTTCTAGAATTCTCTTAGATAAAAATGTTAGAAGAGGTTAAAACTATTATGATACTAATCTCTCGTGAAACATATAGAAAAAATTAAACTTAGAAACATTCGCCACTATTGAGAGGTTGATGACTTGATCTTATAAATAGGCAGTTAATACTTTGTAACCAATCATCTAAACAACCAATGTCATCATAACCATACCGTTCTTATAAGCTTCTTTCTAACCAATTTTCTAAAATTATCTTATATCAACCATTCAAATATCAACAATGGCATCAGAGCAGTCATACATTAGTCATACATTGAGCATTGTTATATTACATATCTGATATTCCAAAATATTTTCAAGTATTTCTAAAAATTTCTCTTGTACTATTAACTCACTCTAATAATTTTTCTAAGCTATGGATAACACTACCACTCAATCATCGTCTATTTATGTTTCTTTTTTCAATGGTGAAAAATAATGATTTTCGGCGTATTAAAATGAAGATATTTTTTTTATCTCAAGATTTATGAGACATAGTAGAAGAAGACTTCATTGCTCCCGCATATACTTCAGCTCTTAATGTAGCTCAAGAAAAAGATTGAAGAAAAATAAACAGAAAAATTCAAAGTCTTTGTTCACTTTGCAACAAGCAATGACTAGTGTAAATTTTTCAAAAATTATGGGAACTAAGACTATCAAAGAAGCGTGAAACACGTTGAAGGAGGAGTTTCAAGGAAGCGACACGATACATGCTATTAAACTTCAATCTCTAAGAAGAGATTTTGAACTATTGAAAATGAAGGAGTTTGAGGCAGTTAAAGTTTACTATTCTAAAGTTAAAGAAATAATTAATCAAATGAGAATTTTTGAGAGGATATTCTTGACAAAAAAATTGTTCATAAAATTATAATTACTATGTCCCTAAAATTTGATCCAATCGTAACAACGATACAAGAAATCAAATATTTGTCCATTCTATCAGTGACAAAACTAGTGGACTCTCTTGAAGCGTATCAACAAATATTGTTTAAGCATAAAGAATATACACTTGAAAACGATTTCAAGTTAAAACTCAAATTTCATCCCCAAGATAATGAAAGTGGAAGAAAGAAAAATTATGGAGAAATTTCTAGAAGAAGAGAAGTTTCTAGAAATTTCCTCAAGAACAAACCAGATAAAAATTCTACGTGCAATATCTGCAAAAGACTAGGCCACCCTGAGAAATATTGTTGGTACCATAATATGTCACAATGCAACCATTGCAAGAAGTTTGGACACAAAAAAATTATCAAAACAAATATAAGAATCAAGATAATATCGTAGAGGATCATGATAAAGAACAACATATGTTCTATGTCACTCAAGACTCAATCAGAGAAAAAGGAAAAAAACTGGTTCTTGGATAGTGGTTGCAACAATTATATGGTCAAGGATGAGTTATTTTCAAAAGCATTGACGAGTTTGTCAAAGTCAAAGTTCGACTGAGAAATGAAAGTGTTGTAGAATCAAAATGCAAAGACACTATCATGATGTCTTACTTGTTCCCAACCTAAAAGAAAATCTTCTAAGAATTGGTCAAATGATGGAGAGAGCTACATATTTTACTTTCAAAAGGGTGTATGCAAAATCTTTGACAACAAAAATAAAAAGATCAAAATAGCCCAAGTAAAGATGGAGAAGAGAAATAGAAGCTTTCCTCTAAATTTAAAAAATGTAACTAACATTTCCTTTAAGGTTTAAGTTGATGAATCATGGCTCAGACATCGACAACTTGGCCACTTCAACACTCATGCCTTAAAGTTGTTATATCACAAGAACGTGAAGAGAGATCTTCCAAGCATAAAGGAGAACTATGAAGCTTACTAAGAGTGTCTCCTCGGTAAGCAACACTGATTTACATTCTCAACGGGAAGAACATGGAGAGCGAAAGACCTATTGGAGCTAACATTAATTGACATTTATGGACCGATAAGGACACCGTCACACGAGAACAATATGTACTTCATACTCTTTATTGATGACTTCTCTAGATTGACATGAGTTTATTCACTAAAAGAAAAATAATAATTTTTTGGAGTATTCAAAAAGTTCTAGGCCATTGTTTAAAATCAGAGTGGAAAAATGATAAAAGTACTAAGAAGTGATCCCGGAAAAGAGTATACCTCCCGCGAGTTTGAAATTTTTTATAAGGATGAAGGCATAGAGTGATAACTTACAGTTATGCAGAGGGTAGATTGATGCTCAAGGAGAAGGAAGTTCCTAATACATTTTAGGCTAAAGTAGTCTACACTGTTGTTTAAATGCTCAACATTGTTGGAACATGTTTTGCTCTACACCTATAATCCTTATGTTTTAATGATAACAAAGTATAAAGAACAATTTTATACACTAATAATTTCTTTAAGTATGCAGAATATGAAGTTAAGAAAAGAAAACTTTGACTTTGAACAAAGAAAATTATGAACAAAACAAAGTTTGAACATAACAAAATCCAAACAAATCAGACTCTAAAGAAATAAGACTCTAAAGTCTGCATAACTATTGACAGCTGTCGTAAAACAGCTCTCAAGCAAAAACTTGAGTAAGTATCTTTTATCGTCTCTACAAGGATTAGTGTTATTGATCTCATTCAATCGTTACTACGTTTCTAAGCTTGTTTGTAAAAATATATTTAAAGCGAAAGGAAAAAGAAATAAACAACGGAAAATTAAAGATCTTGGAGAAGGGGAGAACATGCTAGGATTGGTTTTCATAACTAGAAAATATGCCTTCTATCAGTCAGTTATACACAATTTATTTATTTCTCAATACCATCATATATCACTCACATAGGCGTTCGTGTCCAAACGCCAACGAGGTTTCAACCATATCAAGCAATATGGAAGTATTAAGAATCGATACAAAAGTGAACATTAAGCCTAAAGCTATGTCTAGAATTTAAGACCTAACAAATGCTAAAGTATCGATATCGATTCCTAAACAGATTGCGTCTAACGCCATGACCAATAAACAAAAATATACAATATACATATTAAACTGATCTATCACATGTGAACTTCTCAATCATTCACAATTATCATAAATCCCTCTTCGACATCGATTGTGTCCAACCAAATGAAGAGGAATTTAGTGTAACTAACTCAATCGTTTCCAACCTAGTTTTACGGTAACATTAATAATAAGATACAAATGAATATCAAATGCCACCTTTGTGTCCAGAGTATGGTATTGGATAGTCAAAAATATTGGATTAGAGGTTTTGAAATGGGTTTGTCAAAAGATTCCTAAAACCTAGGTTTTACATAAACAAAAACGAAATCAACAAAATCAAATAATCAACTAGTTCACATACAATGAAATAGAGTAAATACATATGAGTACGACTTATTACAACCATAACCAACAAAGAAGAGATCCTAACCACTCATGGTCTCTAACCACGACGAGCGGAAAGTGAAGAGGGAGAAAAATCAACGAGGTGTCCCAGCGGGTAACTTAGATCCAATTCCAATCCGTAAGAATCAACTTATTTGTTGTTTGTAGCACTTATCTCTCTCTCTCTCTCTCTCTCTCTCTCTCTCTCTCTCTCTCTCCAAAATGTTTCTCATCTCCCTCTAGGTTGCCGCCATGAAGAAAGCTGATGAAATGGCCCAACAAGTGTGACAAATCACTAAAATAACATTGTTATCGCAGTAGGGCGCACTAAGTGTGGTCAAAATTTTCAAAAAACACGGCTTCTGGTGCTCCTAAGGCGCGCTTAGCTCGGTACAAGCGCTTAGCTCAGTCTGCTGTACTGAAAAAATAAATCTTGTTTTTATCATAACTTCTGAATCACAACTCCGATTCACGCCCGGTCGGAAGCATTGGAAAGTTTAGGCAATGTTATACAAGACAGTGACTAAATATCACTACTTGAATACCTACAAACAAAGTGAAAAACTATCAAAAGATACAATATATACATGAAAATGATTATACATAATATACACATATTTACATACAAGTTGAGGTTTATTGATGAAAAGCAAACGAATTAAGCCGATGAGTGCTAATTATTCACACTAAAATTTATAAAAAATTTAGAACTCATCAAACTCTTCACAAATTTAGCTTATTTTTCCTCAAACAAGAACTAACCAACTCAAGAAAATAAAAGCGAAATTTTGAGAATTCACAAATCAACAGGTTTTTACAAATGAAAACAAATGTGATGGTTCAAATGAAAATGGCACACACAAAGCATAATGCTTACCACTAAAATATGACGATAACATAATCACGAAACTAACACTAAATATAAAAGTTATGCCAAACATTCCAAAATGATACATGTTCAATCACGAAACACACCTAGCAAAACTTCATCGGTAGATGAAAAACACACAAACACGAGGGAATTGACACTCACACAACAATCATGCTAACAAAGGATTAAATTATGCATTCAACTAAAAAACTTGTATTGAAAACCCAAAAGCAAGAATCACAAGGGCTTCAAGGATTGTAATGTGGCTTGGATGACAAAAGAGGGTCAAAACAAAAGGTTCAAAACAAAGTCGCCCAAGCCTATGAGAGAAATCACTTCCCACATTTTTCAAACAACCAAAAACTTTTCACCTTTTCCTCTTGGTTCTTTTGCTTACAACTTTGATCTTATTACTTTCTCTTTTCTTTTTTATTTCTCATTCTTTTTTTCTCCGCATTTTTCTTTCTTTCTCATTTTTTTCCTCATTTTTATTTTTCAACTTCCAATTATTTCTTTCACGACATCAAGCAAAATAAAAAAACAAACATCTATTTTCCCCAACTTGAATACAACTACACAAAATGACATAAATGCTCCCAAACTAGCTAAGCAAGGAAAAATCCATCAAAATATATGGTTGATGGTTCAAGGGCTTAGAAACAAAGTTAGAATCCATGATGAACTACTTACTCATGCATAAGTTTATAGCTCAACGCCTAGATGATTCTTTATACTAAGGCACAAAAGGGTTAACAAATGCTCACTCACTCACAAGGTAAGTTACTTTTGGTTTGGTGATTATACTCAAAATCAAATAATATGCCTTGATTCTTTTCATGCTTTCATATAATCAATATAAATGAAATATTAAACATAATAAAATCTATATAAAACAATAATAGTTAGTACTCCATGCATATAGTGAATAATGGAAAGCTTTCTCACATTTGGGGTGTATCTAAAGTGATTCAATTCATGAACAAGTAGTGCAAAAGAATGATTGACATTGAATTTGTAAAAAGCCTAAGTTGAAAAATCATATTATAGTCTAGAAAGCGATAAAAAAAATACCTTGAAATGTAACAACTTGAACTCTTATCATTGCCATGCATTTGCAAGTTGAAGCGATCAAAATCAAACAATCATCAAAACTTTGCTCTGAGAACACTATGCCAGAAATAACCTACGAAAGCGCTTTTTTTGGGCTTTAAAAGCGCTCTCGTAGGTGGCGCTGCTAAAGGTTTTAGCAGCGCTTTTTGTTCAGAAAAAAGCGCTTTCATAGGTGTATTCAAAATGCGTATAAAGTAGGCCTATAAGAGCGCTTTTTGTTCATCTAAAAGCGCTCTCGTAGGCCTACCTATGAAAGCACTTTTTTCTTAAAAGCGCTTTCATAGGTAGGCCTACGAGAGCGCTTTTTTCTGAAAAGTGCTCTCATAGGTGTATTCAGAATGCGTATAAAGTAGGCCTATAAGAGCGCTTTTTGTTCAGCTAAAAGCGCTCTCGTAGGCCTACCTATGAAAGCGCTTTTAAGAAAAAAGCGCTTTCATAGGTTTTCTACTGAAAAATCTAAAATTTAAAAAATTTCTAAACCTGCATTTTTTTGCAGCAAACCTGTAATTCTTAAACCGGTATTTTACAATCTAATCTAGAAATACCAATATATATTAGTTTTAATCCAAATACCAAATGTAATTCAAATACCAAATATTATATATATATACAAATACCATTATAATCAATTCATATCCAAAATATATATACACCATGATAATTCAATATTAACATGTTTTTAAACGTAACAAAATACACCCTAAGAAATCAGCTATATAACACTAAGTAAATCAATCCTAATCTACATATATATCCAAGGTCCTGATCCTGCAATATGAACATAATAACACGGTCAGTGTTGTATACACAAAACAATATATTCATAATTAACCAATTTTCACACAACAATGTATTCGTACCTTATTATAAGATTCTTAGCTCAATAAAATATTGGCACAACTCCTCTTTGAGTTCTTCCAATTGACGTGGCGAGTAATATGGACAATTGTATTGATCAAAATACTACATTACAAAACAAAATATATGCATGATTTAGTTTAATGTAATAAATTATATACAAAATCCGATAAGTAATAAAACAAAGTATAAATCCATACCGTGATTGGAATCTCGATTTCATTCATTTGAATGATTTCTTTGATAAACATCAAAACGAAGTATCCGCAATCTATGCCGTTTTGTTGTTGAGGGCACTACATAGAAAAACAAATAAGATTATACACATCTATTGATTTATCAAGTAGCATAAATATTATAAGCAAAATTGTTGAAATTTATATACCTGTACTTTGATCCAATTAATGTTGTTTGATCTAGACCGTGGTACTCGTGCTCCCCTTTGACATCGGAATACTTGTATTGAACTGATGACAAAATTAAAATATTTATTTAGAACAATGACATTGAAATAATTAAATATATAAACACAAACGAATATTTAGAATAATGTCACTTACGTATCAATCACTAGCTTCATTTCCGGATAATTTGTCCAATCACCGTCAACCGAATTCAGGTAATAGACCACTTCTTTTATGGGATTGATTGCAAGCAACAACCAGTGACATCTATAAATTAAAGCAACAATTTAGAAGCGAATTTTAATGTAAAAAATACAAATATTAAAAGGAGCTTAGAATGAAAATCTAACCCTGTATTATAAGGCAAAAGATACAAGCTCTTTGTACTGGCAGTTGTCCTGAATCTTTCGACCAAGTGTTCTCTTACTGAATCAGGTTCCCTAGAAATTGTTGCTCCGCTAACACGGGAGGAAGACACGAAACGGAATCTATTTGACAATTGATTCCCGCGCATCAATTTGTCAAATAACATCCTTAAATAAAAACATAATTAATATTAGACTATTTCAATTAAATGTTTAAAAAAAATGTTCAACCAATTAAATAATATATTGACCGGGTTACCGGATGTACGAGTGCATCACACTGATGCCTAACTCTCGATGATGAAAGATTTATTCCATGTCCTCTAATCCAATTGTTTCGGTACATGGAAAACCAAAGACAATTTCATCCACATCGATTTGACGAATTCCATCATTCATCAAATCTGATGTGCCAACTAGTGTCTCCAGACACTGTCGATACCTAGGCACAAATTTACGGACAGGAACCTTCTTCTTAGGTGGAACCCTACTACCTTTCTGGCTCACCTGCTGTGACTGATCTTGAGAAGGTACCTTAAAAATCATATAGAATTATGTAAGATACAAAGTTATGCAGTTTTTTATTCCGATCATAAATGAAACACTATAAAAGTACCTGTCTTTGCGATGCAATAGACTCGCCGCGCTGCAAAATCCCTTTATCCTTAGATGCGGGTTTTGCAGGAGTCTAAAATTACCATGTATAAAATTCAGGTCAGAACTGTCAGTTGAATACTTAAAGATTCATAATGGTTTTCAACATACCTGATCATCTATGCAGATGAGGTCTGATGGCCATGCCACAAAAGATCCTACTGCATCTCGCAGCAATGTGGTCTCCGCAACAATGTCAGGTACCGGTAGCAATGCATTCATATCTAAAACAACATCAACCGATACCTTCATGTGGCCATCCGGGAGCGGTCTATGGTGAATTAAATCTCCTGAGGTGTTGTGCACTTTTCCCTTGCCAACTACCCGATAAGTCGGAGAAGCTAGATACAGCTGACAACATGAAATGCCCTAAACCAATAATAATCGTTAGACTTCCTTTAATGTTGACAATAATAACCGTTATAATTATACTTTCTCTAAATATAATGGATTATCATCTTAATTACGTCGGGAAAATTTTGTTGACGGTTGATACTAGCCTTGTCACTAGTTTCTTTCAACTGTGAACTGCTCCTTTCGGCCATATACCTCTCTTTGTCCCTCTGCAGTTCACGGACTTGTGCTTGTAAATCCTGCAATGTTTGCATCACTTCCGCATTGCTAGGATTTCTTTTTCTTGGATTGTTATACAGAGAGGTAGGAGTCACACCATGGCCTTTACCCCTCACTCGTCCCGGATACTCAACAACACATAGTGCTCGACTGAGTACGCTCCTGATATTCGAGTCATCACCCGAGGATACCGATTGCGATATAGTCTCCTGTAATTCATTTAAATATCGATAATTAAAGACACAACGTTAATTATATATTAATTAAAGACATAATGGTATACTTACACACTCATCATAAATATGTTGCAGATCGGGGTTAACAACTTTATCTCTGCCAACACGAGCTTCCTTCCACAGCACATGTGCAGGTAGTGATGTTTCGTCACTCTGCGTCTCCTCCAACTACGCATTGTTACAAATAATAAAATCATCAATACACATTGTTACAAATTAATAATACACATTGAGATAATTAATAAGATCGTAGAATTGAGATTTACTTACAATTTTTTTCCTGTAAGCGTGCATATCGCAAACGACCTTTTTTATATGGATATGCGGGTTTTGACGCTCTATCCCGATTTACAGCACTCACTTTCTTGAAATTATCGTCTTTTCTTTGGCCCACAAAAGCAACCCATTCTTCGGGTGTAATGAAGCTCTCATATTTTTTTGGTCGTTCAGGTTCCTCTTCAACAAAATTTCCTTCATCGTCTTTAAGAAACTTATTTGTCAAAAAATTTCTCCACCCTCTATGTCTTTTTCCGGCCAAGCCCATTATATACTTTTTGTGGGCATCTTCAATGTTAAAAGACCTCTACAAAAAAACATACGCATAGAGGGTGTTAGTATATGTAATTTAAAAACAATATTTTCGTCAAAATAAAGCAAATAACAACAACCATATATGATACCTTTATCTCGGTCCAAATTCTTTCTTTAGCATCCAACTCTCCTTTTTTCCAGCTAGTAGTGGTGATCGGAATGTGCATACGAACAAGCGTACCGATGTAGCTTGTCAGCTTTGCAGAATTAGGCCCAATTAGTTGGTCATCATTATTCCAATCTACATTATACGTAATACCTCTATCTCTATCACGGATGATTCCCCGCATGATAGTTATGCCTCGTGTGATGTCCTTATCTGAAGTGTCTTGTGGAACATCTCCTTGTGGAACATTTTCTGAATTATCTTGTGGAACATCTCCTTGTGGAACATCGTGATACATTTTCTGTCAAAATGCAAAGTATACACGGAATGAATCCGTATCAAGAAAATGCAACATACGAAAGACAATTTAAGACAAATTCATCACAATATATACCAGTAATTTGAGGAAGAAAGTTACCTCTCAGATGTTTCGAACTCTAAGAAACACGGAGAATGAGCGTCGTGCGTCGAACTAGGCCGGGAAACGCTGCAAATTCATAGAATGTTATTCAATATTTCGGACAATGGATTAAATAGAATGAAAAAGAAATATACCTACATCAAAACATAAATAAAACAATCCTAAATATTTCAAAAAACTAAGATGTCAAATAACAAATATTTCATAAAATTCCATAAAGCAAAAAAATGAAATGACGTATATTTAAATTTTACTGGATGATATAGGCTATATATATTATACTATAATGAAAAAAATGAAATGATATAGGCAATATATATTATACTATAATGAAAAAAATGAAATGATATAGGCTATATATATTATACTATAATGAAAAAAATGAAATAATATAGGCTATATATATTATACTATAATGAAAAAAATGAAATGGCATATATATACATTTTATTGAATGACATTGTCTATAATTATATATACTATTACCTTTTTCACTAACATCTCTTTCTTTTCTTGGTAGGAATATGTTCTACTCGTCTCGTAACAACGCGGACGGTTGGATTGATCCAAATACCCTCATTATGATCATTTCTAATGCATGATTCATTATCATTTTGATCATTTATGGTAAAAGATTCAATGTCAACACAAGTATCGCCTTGGTCTCCAATCTTTTCATCAATTACTTTGTTAGAGAAAAGTACTATAGACCATTTCGTACTTGTCGGATCAGTGACATAGAACACTTGTTTAGCTTGAGAGGCTAGAATGAAAGGCTCATCTTTGTACCCCGCCCTGTTAAGATCAACTTGCAAAAATCCTGACTTATCCATCCGTATACCATTATTATTTTCAACCCACTTGCAACCGAATATAGGAATCTGAAATTTCTCGTAATCAAAGACCCAAATGCGCTCGATAACCCCAAAATACGACAGATTTGCAAATTTCGGGTTTAAGTCCTTCACACTAGATATGTGCATTGCTTCAGCTACCAAGGTGACACCACTATTTTGCACAGTACTTTTATCATCTTGTTCTTTGGTATAAAATGTGTATCCATTAATTGCGTATGCGCTATAAGAAAACGCAACCAAACTTGGACCATATGCTAAACATCTCAACCTTTCTGTCACTGAGGCGGGATCTGAACGATACTTTGAATAAATATGTTCCTTAAACCATGGTATGAAACTTCGATTGTGCTCTCGTACAATCCAATTCTCATTTCTATTCGAATTTAAACCTCGAAGAACACCCTTGTGTATATCGACATACGGCTCAACCTCAATCTCATTGTGCAAAACATACAAATGCACTTGATCCCGTTCGACCCTTGATACTGTCACAACTTTATTTCCAATTAGCTTCTTACCTTCTTTTTTTTCAACAACATGAGATTTGGGGAGTCCAATTGACTGAACATTTGACAAATATTCAGTACAAAACTCAACCGCTTCTTCAACAATGTATCTTTCGGCAATACAACCCTCTGGTCGACTCCGATTTTTCACATACCCTTTTAATATTTTCATATAACGTTCAGCAGGGTACATCCATCTCATATAAGCTGGTCCGCACAATTGTGTCTCTTTCACAAGATGAACGACAAGATGAACCATTATGTCAAAAAACGAGGGAGGAAAATACATTTCAAGCTCACACAAAGTAACAACTATTTCTTTTTGCAATGTTGGCAAGATCTCAGAATCGATCACCTTACTGCAAATTGACTTGAAGAAAAAACACAATTTAGTTATTGCGCTTCTTACCTTTTCTGGCAGAATAGAACGTATACCTATCGGTAGAAAATGTTCCATTATAACATGGCAATCATGCGTCTTTAAACTCTTTAACTTGAGGTCTTTCATAGACACAAGTCTTCTAATATCTGATGAGTAGCCTTCTGGAACTTTAACTTCACTCAGAAACTTACACAATATTTTTTTCTCCTTTCTAGATAGAGTGTAAACAGCAGGTGGTAGGTATGTCCGTCTTCCTTTCTTCACGGGTCCCAGTTCAGTTCTTATTCCCATGTCTACCAAGTCCTCCCTTGATTTAAGGCCATCCTTAGACTTCCCTTTTATATTGAGTAACATACCAATAACACTGTCAAATACATTTTTTTCAATATGCATCACATCAAGAAAATATCTTACGTACAAAGATTTCCAATATGGAAATTCAAAAAAAACCGACCTCTTCTTCCACCCACATGTGACAACTTTATGTGCAAAAGGCTTGCCAAACTGAATATTCACATCTTTCACCTTTTCAAAAATTTGTTCACCTGTCAAACCAGGCGGAGCTCTACGTTGTTCGGTATCTCCGTTGAACGCTTTTCTCCATCCACGATACTGATGTTTAGAAGTTAAGAATCTACGATGACCGAGAAAGACATTCTTCTGACAAAGTTTCAATCGCATGGTATCGGTTCCGTCTTCACAAACAGGACACGCTTTTTCACCTTTAATGCTATACCCGGATAGATTGCCGTATGCTGGAAAATCGTTAATTGTTCCAAACAACATCGCCCTCAAGTTGAAACTTTCTTTCCTATAACCATCATAAACCTCCACACCGTTCTCCCACAAAATCTTCAAATCTTCGATTAATGGTTCCAAGTATACGTCTATGTCATTTCCTGGTTGTTTAGGCCCAGAAATTAACATAGACAGCATCATGTACTTACGCTTCATACATAGCCATGGAGGTAGGTTATAAATCATAAGAATCACAGGCCATGTGCTATGCGAGATACTTTGAATACCGTGTGGGTTCATTCCATCAATAGACAATGCCAAGCGAAGGTTTCTTGCTTCTTTTCCAAATTCAGGATAATCATTATCAATTTTCATCCACTGTGGAGAATCTGCCGGATGTCGAAATTTTCCATCAATAATTCTTTCATCTGAATGCCAAGTCAATTGTCTTGAATCGGTTTCACTACGATACATCCGTCTAAATCTCGGGATTATAGGAAAATACCATAAGACTTTTGCCAGAGACAACTTTTTCTTATATCGAGGGGCACCGCATTTAGGACACTCATTTAACGATGCATACTCGTTTCGAAACAAAACGCAATCTTTTGGACACGCATGTATCTTATCATAGCTCATGCCAATGGAGTACAACATCTTTTTGGCCTCATACGTTCGATTGGGAAGAACATTATCCTCTGGTAGCATATCTTTCATAAGGGCTAATAACTCTGTGAAACTTTTATCCGACCATCCATTGCCGGCTTTTAAGTTGTACAACTTTAACACCGCAGACAATCTTGTGAATTTTGTACAACCATTATACAACGGTTTCTCTGCATCGCTTACCAACCTCTCGAACATTTTGGGACAATCGTTAAGATCTTCTTCAAGCACTTCTGCAATTTCTTCGACTCGATCATAATCGTATGTATCTGTGCTATCATCATTTGAAACATAGGTCCTTGCATACCCCGATTCAACATTCCCGTTACTTTTCTCACCATGCATATTCCAACATGTATAACTCCTATCAATTCCATACCAAATTAAATGCGATGCCAACTGAACTGCGTCAACCCGGTTCCCATAACAGCAATACAAACAGGGACATGTCATACGACTGGGGTCTTTGGCGTGCGCAACAGCAAACTTAACAAACTCGGAAACACCATTCTCGTAGTCTTTCGACAATCGATTGGAATACATCCATGTCTTATCCATATCAACTAATTAGTGCACAAAACAGTAGTATACTGCGTTTCTGTCAAAACGCAAAGTATACACGGAATGAATCCGTATCAAGAAAATGCAACATACGAAAGACAATTTAAGACAAATTCATCACAATATATACCAGTAATTTGAGGAAGAAAGTTACCTTTCAGATGTTTCGAACTCTAAGAAACGCGGAGAATGAGCGTCGCACGTCGAACTAGGCCGGGAAACGCTGCAATTTCATAGAATGTTATTCAATATTTCGGATCGATTGTCGAAAGATATATACTATTTTAACACAAAGGTTCACAATAAATGTCACATATATATTTTCAATGTTTGGGAAAGCTATGACAATAATACAACACAAATATTAGAAATAGTGAATTCACAAAGTCAACATAAGGTTGATGCGATGAACTGATACTATTAAATAAATGCTTCACACGATTCACCATATTTTTAGTAACAAGTTCATATATCACATTGCATATGGAAATAGGATGAAATGGTTTAAGATATTCAGACTAGAAATGGGGCAGCATTGTTATCATAACACAAGTTAATCGGAAGTTGCTAACGGAAACAAGAAAATTAAGCATTAACATTCACGAAAGATTCAATTAAATGCGGATAAATGTCAAACGGAAAATTAAGGCGAAATATGTACATGGAACCAAGTCCGGACAACATAGTTTATTCACAAAAATGCACATAAAATTAGTTCTGAAATCAATTGAAATGGTACTGGTATTTGACAATTACCAAAACAAACTATTCTAAACGATTAGAAATAATTAATTGAACAATTTTCATGGTCTTCTAATACCAGACAACCTTATACCTCAATAAAGAGTGGCTTGAAAAACCTCAACAAAAACGGTGTAACTCAATCGCATTAATCCACAAACGTAACAAAATGCAAGAATAGGCATCAAACAATTTTAAAGTTCAATTGACAAGGTATTCAAGAGTTCCGGTATAATTCGACATCCAAAAGTTATCAACAAAATTTATCCGGATTCAACATCAAATTCACCAATTCACCAAGAAATCAAGACTTATGCATATTCAATAATTCAAATATATCATGAATTTTCAAGAACAAAGTTCAACACAATTCAAGAATCATATAATTGTTTAACAAGTCAACTTCAAGAATCACACCCCAATATTCAATTCAATGTATTAATATATAAACTCACATGCTTTTATCCAAAGTCAGTGTTTTAAGCTTTTATACAAAATCGGTGTTTTAAGCAAACTCTAATGCTTTTACTTAAAATTTGTCTTTCTATAGTAAAATAGAGGAGCTAGTAACCAATCTGAACCGTCCAAATCTAATAATTAATTCTATGGTTAACTGGAACTAAACCTTGGTGGAAGCAACATTTACCATCCCTCCTTAAACATTACTCATAATCAATACTGGAAGAAAAGCTAGCCCAAAACTCCCAAGAACACAACAATGAATTTCATTGAACCAATTTAAGGCGAAACAAAAATGTAGGTTAAGCTTGTTCAAGATGTAGGTTTTTGTTTAATATAAGATGAACAGATAATGGAACAGATAATGGAAGAAGATAATGGAAGAAGAAGAAACTTACCAAGATGGAGAAGACGAAACGAACGGCGGCGACGACTGAAGAAGACGGAACGAACGGCGGCGACGACGAAGACGGCAGAAATGAAGAAGACGAAGAAATGAAGAAGACTGAACGAACGAATTTACCAAGTGAGGGCAAATATCATATTTAGGGATTTTTAATTTAATTATAAAAACAACCTACGAAAGCGCTTTTAAAAGCGCTTTCGTATGCCCCCCATATGAGAGCGCTTCTGAGGTAAAAAGCGCTTTCGTATGCCCCCCATATAAGAGCGCTTTAGAAAGCGCTTTCGTAGGTCCCCCTTTCAGAGCGCTTTTCAAAAGCGCTTTTATAGGGCCACCTATAAGAGCGCTTTTCAAAAGCACTTTCGTAGGTTAGATATTTCAAATACCTATGAAAGCGCTTTCTGAAAAGCGCTTTCGTAGGAAACCCTATAAAAGCGCTTTTTTTAAGCGAATTTTTTTTAAAGGCTACGAAAACGCTTTCTCTTAAAAGCGCTTTCGTAGATGCGCTGCCAAAAATTGTTTTTTTCGTAGTGGAAGTAAGAGTGAAAAACTAGAAAAGGAAATTCTTTTAGAAGCTCCCATGGACTCTGAGTGTGTTTCTAAGAAATATGAAACCTCTTTTAAAAAATTTATAGCAAGTAACATATATATATATATATATATATATATATATATATATATATATATATATATATATATATATATATATATATATATATATATATATATATATATATATATATATAGAGAGAGAGAGAGAGAGAGAGAGAGAGAGAGAGTAAGAGGTAGTGGGAAAAGAGGCATTTATCATGTTCCACCAAGGAACTCTATATTTTAATCTAAACCTAAAAAATGGTGATAAAACTAAAGGCTTTATATTATCATTTTACTTATGGTCACACACAAAGACCATGGGTTGATAAAACTTATGAGAAAAATAAACATAAAGGATCCAAAAAGATGTTGGTATCTAAGAATAAAATAGTTTATGTTGCAGATATCCTTAGCAACAAAGTTGAGACACAAATAATGGTATATGGAGTCTGGGTGCTCTCGACACATGACAGGAAGAAGGCATGTTCCAAAACTGGAACTTGAGTTTGGAGGTTTTGTAGGCTTAAGAGGAAATCAAAAGGGAAAGATCATTTGCACTAGAACTATTGGTAACAGTAATCTTCCTTCTATTTCAAGTTCAAATGTTTTGTTAGTTGAAATACCAATGCATAACCTCTTGTCCATAAATCAATTAAGTGACAACGGTTATGACATTATATTCAATCAGAAGTCCTGTAAGTTGTGAGTCAAAAAAATGGCTCTATACTTTTCAAAGGTAAGAGGAAAAACAACATTCATAAAGTCAAACTTTCTGATTTAGAAAATCAAAATATAAAATGCCTTATGCCTCCGAAAGAATAACCATGGACTTGGCCTAGAAGGTTGGGACATGGTAGCATGAGAAGAATATCGTGGCTCAACAAGCTCAACTTAGTCAAAGGCCTTCCAAATATGAAGTTTGCTTCAGATGCTCTTTGTGAGGCATGCTAGAAGGGAAAGTTTTTAAAAACTTATTTTAAATCTAAGAATGTTGTTTCCACCTCTAGGCCTTTATAACTCTTGCATATTGATATGTTTGGACTAGTCAAAATAGCTTACGTCAATGGAAAGAAGTATGGAGTAGTCATTATAGATGACTATCACAAATGGACATGGGTAAAATTCTTAAGACACAAGGACGAGTCACATTTTATATTTACTACCTTCTATTCTCAAGTGTAAAATGAAAAAGGTTTAACAACTGTTAAAGTCAGAAGTGATCATGGTAACAAATTTGAAAATGAAGATTTTGAAAAAAATGGCATTTCTCATGACTTTTACTGTCTTAGAACTCCTTAACATAATAAATTTGTAGATAGAAAAAAGTTGTACTTTGCAAGAAATGACCAGAACCGTGATCAATGAGACAAGTGCTGCAAAGCACTTTCGGGCAGAAGTAGTGAATATTGTGTGTTACATTCAGAACATGATCTCTATAAGACCTATTATGGGCTAAGCTCGTTATTAATTGTGGAAGAATAAAAAGCCTAATATTTCTTACTTTTATCCATTTGGTTGTATTTGTTTTTTGCTCAATACTAAAGACAACCTAAACAACTTTGATTCTAAATCTTAAAAGTGTATGGATACTCTGAATGCTAAAAAGGATATAGAGTATATAATATTGAAACCAAAATTGTTGAGGAATCAATTCATGTTAAGTTTGATGATAAGCTTGACTTTGAAAAGTCAAAGCAAGTTGAGAAGTTTGTAGATCTGTAAATCATATATTCAAATTATGAAGACAAGGATTCTGAGGTTAAAGACTTTGGAACTACTTAAAATGAATCTGATCAATCATCACTAGAAGCAGCTAACACACCAACACCTCGGAAAAAACACAAGCACACATCTTCTCATCTTGAAGAAATGATTTTGGGTGAAAAGACAAACTGTGAGAACCAAATCCTCATCCAGGCAAGATGAAGAAATTATTCTATGTTTGTTGTCTATCAGAAAACTAACATTGGTTGATGAAGATCTTCTATTTTTGAAAGAAAAAGCACCACTAAAAGTTACCAATTTTGGGTGAAAATTTAAAACATAATGTGTGAAGCTTATGGATGGTAAGAATGTGATTATGAAAATTTGACTTTGAACCAATTAGTCCTCTGAAGTTAGAAGGTTCTCTAGGTCGAAGGTCCTAAGTCAGAATCCCTCTAAAACTTTCTATCTTTTAGACTCTGAGTTATTAATGGTTAAAATCAAGCGTTATTGTTGAGACAGAGAAGTAAGACAAATATCCTTCTATTAGTCGTAAAAAATGCTTGAAAAACTTTTGGGAATTATTTTCTTCGGTAAAATAAAATCATGACTTTTTGCCCCTATGTTAGAATAATCGTATTTTTTCAAATATTATTATAATAATTTAGTTTCTTATTTAAAACCCCATTCCCACTCACTTCTCACAAACGACACTATATTTCACAGGGCAATGATTCTCTCCCGTGAAAATTTGGTGCAGGGCAATATGGACCATTCATTTATCTCATGGCATATCAAACAAAACATTAAAATAAAATTTGAATGGGCTCTAATCAAAACCTCATTGAAGAGAATCCACACCCACATCTAATAACCCAACCTTTAAAATTTAGATTAAATATGTTTTTGATCTTCTTAAATATCTCATATTTTATTTTTAATCCCTCAAAAAGTTTCCTTCAAAGAATAATCTACCTAAATTTTTCATCAATATTTTTTATTCCTCTTATAATTTAACGACAATTTACTACTAAACGATAGTTTTAACACGAGGAACTAAAAGTATGGATAAGAATTTTTAGACGAACTTTTTCTTAAAAGAAAAGTTTTAAAGAATTAAAAATAAAATATAAAATATTTAAGTGAACTACAAACATAACAATCCTGTCTCAAAAACATGAAACCTTAAAATGGTTGAACAATAAAGTTTTGCTATTTTATGAGAGAGACATTATAGTTTAACAGAAAAACATGATTATCAGTCATGAGAAAGAAATAGAACATGATCAGCAACAAAAACAATCCTGTCTTTACAAAAGAAGCCAATTTATTTGTTGGTTACACGTTCTTTCCGTATGGCTGCCTAACCCGTGCTTAACTTGATCTTTTGGTATATCTGTCATGGAAGATACATTAATAAAATGCAAATTGACGTCACCAAACCGTACACATGGTTGCAAGTTTCAATATCAAAACTCTCATTAAAGTTTTTTCTTCCTTCAAACTACCTCAAGAAAACTCAATGAGTCAATGTCTTTTGAATTTCTAATATAAATTCATTTAATTATAATCATTCACAATAATGAATACCTCTACAAGTGATGCATTTGAAATTACATTATAAAATTTAAGCGAGTCTTGTTAGTTTTTATGTTAACTAGTGAGATATATGTGCGTTCGTATGGATACTGATATGATACGCGTATTTGTTTTCATATAATAAAATAAAATAATTTTTTTAAAAGAGATGATAAATCGGTACCTATTAGGGATGAAAATGAGTCGAGTCGAGTCGAATTCGCCCCATCTCAGTTTGACTCGTTAAGAATTAGTCGAGTTCAAGTTCATCAAGAAATTTTTTTTCAGCTCAAACTCGACTTGTTAAAAATTGGCCGAGTTCGAGTTCATCACAAACTTTTTTTCAGTTGAAACTCGACTTGTTAGAACAATTTATTTAAAACATTCTTATTTATTCTTATTGTACTCACAAGAACTATAGACAATATTTCTAACTTTCATATAATATAAGTTTCATCTCAAAATAATATTTGTAATTCAAGACATTATCATCGAAAGTAGATAATATGAAAACTAAATATTGATATCTTCATGAAACTTATATATCAAGTCAGTTCATAAACCAAACGAATCGAATTATACATAGCTCAAGTTCAACTCTTTATTTTACGAACTTAATTTTGAACTCAAGTTCGATTCATTTAGTTCATGAACCATGTCCAACGAATTAATTACCGAATCGAATCTCAAACTAATTTTTGAGTTGGTTCGGTTCATTGCCTTATAAATATGATTTTTATTTTAGAATTATTCTAAAAAATATTTAAATCAATAATAAAGTTGTTCTATTATTATTATTCAATATTTTGGACAGTAATTATGTGTTTCCGTTATTATTCAATATTTTTGATCAGTAATTTCATATTGATCAGTAATTTCATGTCTCTGTTAATATTCAATAGTTTGATCAATAACTTCATGTTCTCTTAATATTCAATATTTTAATTAGTAACTACATTATCTCGTTAA
The DNA here is from genome assembly GCA_948472305.1 of Vicia faba. NCBI lineage: Eukaryota > Viridiplantae > Streptophyta > Magnoliopsida > Fabales > Fabaceae > Vicia > Vicia faba. The sequence goes on from CATIWC010000232.1 coordinate 23,475, forward strand.
TATTCAACAGTTTTATCGACAACTCCATGTTATAGGAATATTAGAATAATAGTTTGGTATGGTTAACCATGCGTTCACACAATACTGGTGTGTTACCCGTGGGCTCACATGAGTATTGGTGTGTTATGCACATTTATTTTCAAAAATATAATAAAAAATGAAATAAATAACTAAAAATTAACACATTTTTCTCGTGTTTGGGTTAATATATTATTTTTAATTTTATTTTCTTTAATTGTACAAAAAAAAGCAATAACACGTGTGTTCGCACGAATTTTAGTATGGTTACCAGTATGTTCACACGGTACTGGTGTGTTATTCGTGCGTTCGCACGGATATTAATATGATATGCGTATTTGTTCCCACAATATAATAAAAATAAAATAATTATTTTAAAAGAGATAATAAATCAATGTATATAATTCTTTCAATATATAAAAATATTTAAATTAATATATATATATATAAATGTTGTCGAAAATATTTAAATTAATAGTAAAGTTGTTCTATTATTATTCAATATTTTGATCAATAACTTTATGTTTCCGTTAATATTCAATAGTTTGACCAATAACTTCATATTCTCGTTAATATTCAATATTTTAATTAGTAATGTCACGTTCTCGTTAATATTTAATAGTTTGATTAATAACTTCATGTTCTCGTTAATATTTAATATTTTAATAAGTAATTTTATATTCTAATTAATATTTAATATTTGAACAGTAACTCCATATTCCCGTTAATATTCAATATTTTGATTAATAACTTCATGTTTACGTTGATATTTAATAGTTTGATCAATAACATCATGTTCCCGTTAATATTCTATATTTCAATTAGTAAATTGATGTTAGCGTTATTATTCAATATTTTGATCAGTAACTTCATGTTTCCGTTAATGTTCAATATTTTGATCAATAATTTAATATTCTCGTTAATATTCAATATTTTGATTAGTAACTTCATGTTCTCGTTAATATTAAATATTTTTATTAGTAATTTATGTTGTCCTTAATATTTAATGATGATTTTTTGTGATCATAAAATATTTAAGAATATTTCATATTATCATATAATTTTGAAACTATTTAATTCATAAATTACTTGTGTATTTATTCTAGATCACAATACTATACTTTATAATCTTATCAATTTTTATAATATAATACATTATCTTTTGTTATCTTAAATTTTTAATGCATTTCACCAATCTTATTTTTTGCCCCATTCTATTAGTATTTACATAGAAATAGAAACAAAATTGCATAAACAAAAAAGTTTATTATTTTTTAAGAAAGATATATTTTTCCGTCAATATATATTAAACATTTGAAAATATAATATTATGTGTCAATGTCAAAATGATATCCAATATTTTTATTAGTAACTTTATGTTATCCTTCATATTCAATGATGACTTTTTGTGATAATAAAATAATTAAGAATATTTCATATTATCATAATTTTGATATTATTTAATTTAACATTACTTATGTATTTATTCTAGATCGCAATACTATACTTTATAATCTTATCATAAACTAAATAAAACTAAACAATACTATACTTTATACTCGTCATTAAACAAAACTAAACAAAAACTTAACCTTCTTTTTAAGAGATATTAAAAAATAATAAGGTAAATTGTGTATGAGTTAAATAGTATTGCAGAGAACTAACTACTTACTAAAAATAACTATTTACTATAATTGTTTAAAATTAATTGAATAATTTAATATTTTTGTCAATTGAAGATAATATTAATTCAATTTATATATTTAGAAAATTAAAAATATATTTAATTCTATAATTTAATATTACTAAATGAAAAAAATTCCTAAATAAATTATTTAATATGATTGATTAGAATTAATTATGTAAAACAATATGATTGATTAAAATTAATATGATTGACTTTTTCTTTCTTCAAAATGAAATATTTAATAAAAAATATGAGGTATAACTTGATCAGTTATAAATTTGATTTTCATTGCAAAAAAATTAAGTGAGGTAAAAAGTCAGTGTTCTATCTAAAAAAGGCGGGGGAGAATTAAATAAATAAATATTTATGATTTTTAATATAACATATTTATATAATTTAAAGAATATAAAATAAATAAATATTAAAGAATAAATTAAAAAATTAGAATAATATTTATGATAATAAATTTAATAGGTTGTAACTAATTTTTTTTATAACTAATATGATTATTTTTTATTTTATAACAAACATGGTTATTTTAAAAAAAAATTAGAGTATATATAAATAAGTAACACATAGAAGTTGAAATGTTAGCTTAACAACAAAATCCATGCCTATAAATTTTTTTGTATACAAATAATATCTGGATCACTTTTTTTTATAAGAATATTTGTTCTCCGTTTATAAAAATAACATTGTCTCTATTTTATTTTTATATAAAACCACTTTTTATATAATGTTTTATAAATTTTTTTTAATTAAATGTAACATTTAATATTTTTAAAATAGAAAAATAAAATGTATAGTAGATATTAGAAAATTTTAAAAAATTAAAAACTAACAAATTTTTCATTATCATTTAAAAGTAAAAAGAATAAAAAAAGAAACAAATCAAATGCATATAATATTATTGTTTCGTGGATTTTGCTATGTAATAACACTATTACATTAATGAAATACTAAATATAGACAAATTAATAGACGTATAAAGATAATTTTATTAAAAATAAATTATTTTTTAATATAAAAATAAATCTTATAACTATTAAATAATATCCATTAAAATTAAAATTCATAATTAGTTATTCATCAAAATATAACCTATAATAGCATGTTATTTGCAATCTTATCTCCATTCACTCATAAAATCTTCTTTATCTCCCTTCATTGATCCGTTCAAGATTTTATCATATCTCTTTACTCTAGCTGATTTCCTCACCATAACCATTTTTATATTTTTCTCGTATTAAGATAAATAGCACATATTTATTAAATCATTATTTTAATGACATATATTTTAATAAGTAACATTTTTTTCTTCATATTTAGATCATTAATAAACATCACATTCTATTTTTTCTCTTATTTTGATCATTATTATATTTTTGCCGTATATATAAGATATTGTAATTTTTTTTCCGTTAAGTTATTGTAATATACATTTACTTTATTTATTTTAATTTTTTTTGAAATATCAATTTTATAAATATTTATCAATTTTAGACTTTAATGTAGCAATAGTAATAATTTTAAAATAACATTCTCAACAATCGAAACAAAAAATTATATTTTATGTCTCTCTTTATAATTTAAATTGTGTATAAACAATACATTTTTTTCTTTATTTATTTTTCTTATTTTCACTTTTCTTCTTTCTGATTTGGATTTTGTCGAGATTTTTTATTTTTTATTTTATTTATTAAAGATCTTTTTAGTATAATTTATTTAGGTTAACATTTTTATAAAAATATATTTTGAATTTAATTAAATATATAATTTATTAATGATCAAATTATGATTATGTTCTCTTTATAATTTGTAATATATATAGAAATGATAAAACAAATCAAAATTCATTACATATAATAAGATATAATAGATTAAATTTAGTTTATTCTTATTTTATTCTTATTCTTTTTTTCTTCTTCTTTAAATTCTATTAAAAAATAAATAAACAAAAACTGAGACACAAAATCATCTAAAATCTATATCCACAATAAAGACCGTTCCACGTATTGGTGGAATTTGAAATCATAGATTGACACGGTAAGATATTCTCCTTCTCTCTCCAATGTAACACAAAACAACATAAGAAAAAAATAAAAATAAAAATCACTAAAACCAAAACAATAACCAATCAACCACGTCAATGAACTACATACCATCATCATATTTAAATTGCATTTTTACGGATTACAAAAATTGTACTTACATCTATATTAACTTCTATTTCCTACCGGTAGGAAAATTGTAATTACAAAAATTAAAGAAATCAAATAAAAGAAAATGATGATGTCAGTTGGTTTGTTATGATGTCGCTTGATCTCATTCCTCCCTCGTATCTAAATAACATAAGACCAAAACAATAGAAGAAGAAAAAAAGAAAAACAAAACTCATCAAAACCAAAACAATAACAAATTATATATAATTTATCTATTCTCTTTTTATTTGATTACAAAAATTGCACTTTCATATGATTAATGGGTCCAAAAATATATCACGAAAGAATCAAATGGAGAAGGAAATAATTATTTGGGATTTTCGACCAATTAGAAAAAAATATTGGAATTTTTTTTAGAAAAATATATGATATTTAGAACAACAAAGAGTTTTGTTTATGAAGCCACGTGGCAGCATATGGAAAAGCAGTATCTTATTTTCTTATAGGATAGATATTTTTTTCAAACTTTTTTTTACTTTGAAACTATAATTGAACCATTAAATTGGATTTTATTTTTTATTTTTTATTTTTAAATACAAAATTAAATTTTACTTTTAATTTAAATTTTATTTTAAAACAATTCGGATTTGAAAATATAAAAAAAGATAAAATTGATTCTTAGAGGAAATTGAACTAAAAACCTTTAACATTAGGCCAATGTAAATTGGAGAGATAATTCCCATGATTTATAGTAATATTGAATAATTTTGAATTTAAAACAAAAAATATGATATTTGTATCCATGGGGTCACAAACTCAAGATCTTCGAATTAAATGATAGGCACTTTAGTGTAAATAAGAAAAGTAAGTTAAGAGGGGGTAAATTAATTATATTAATAGTTATTAGTGATTTTTTTAATTATAAATATTAGCAATGTTGTTCTTATTTTTCTGAAAATACTATGAATGTTAAAACGATGAAAATAAATGCAGAAAAATAAAGAACACCAAGATAAATTTTGGTTCCCCTTTTCAAATAATGGTACTTCAGTCTCCTCACACCCTTTGATAGATTTCAATATCTCAGATATGTTTCAGTCGGTCATCTTAACTCTTTTAACTATCTAACACAATTACAAAGACATACCACATTTTGATTTTACAACACACAAGAGAAAACACGTCACTTTTACTTGAATATAATGATCACTTATACTTAGTGAACAAAACAGAATTTAAATAATAGATTTGTAAGAAGTTGTTGCACTTGTATCAAACTCTAAATAGAGAATGATCTTTTATTTAAAATTTAGATTTAGTCCCTCTATTTTAAATTTAAACAATTTTGATAAAATTGACAAAAAAATTGTTTTAAAAATGACAAATTACTTGTTAAACATGACAAATCATCATATATAAACTTATTATTGAATTTTATAGATAAAATTGCAAGTTAAAAGGTCATGAGTTTAATATTATTACAAATAATGAGAATTATCTATCACCAATGTACATTGGTTTTATGGTAAAGGCATACAATGTAATTTGGTCCGTTTGATACACTACGCCAAAATAGACTTTAGACAACGCACTTTAGACAGCGCTTTTATACAAAAGTGCTGCTATAAGTTAAATAAAAAATAAAACAAAGAAAGTGTATAAGAAAATGAGTAAAAGCGCTGCTAAAAGGCCTACCTTAGACAACGCTTATGAAAAGCGCTGCTAAAAGGCCTACCTTAGACAACGCTTCTGAAAAGCGCAGCGAAAAGGGGTACTTTAGAAAGCGCTTTTCAGAAAGCGCAGCTAAATCACCCCTTTTAGCAGCGCTTTTCAGAAGCATTGTCTAAGGTCATATAAAATTAATAATAAAAAATCCCAAAAGCGCTGCTAAAGGCCCATATTAGACAGCGCTTCTAAAAATCGCTGTCTAAAGTCATATAAATTAAAATTAAAAAATAGAATACCCCACTGTTTCTATTTTCACAAACTCGTTTCCCTCTCAGACCTTACAAATGAAAACCCTTTCCCTCTCACAAACTCGTAGCTGTCCAAGCTCCTTCTGCCGTCGTCCAAGCTCCGTCCGCCGTCCTTCGTCCGACCAGCCCTTTCCCTCCGTCCTCCACCGTCTCTCTCGGTTGTCCTCCACCGCCGACCGACCCTTTCTCAAGGTAGGTTCTTTCTTGAATTCGAGTTTTACTAAAATCATGATAAACTAAAATGCTCAATGTTGTTCTGTGTAAAATCAATTTGGAAAATGTTTTTATTGTTAGAGTGTATTAACATGGCTAAGAGCAAGCTAATAGAGAAATTGCTTGTAGCATGATTCTTATTGGCACGAGTTTATGAAGTTGATATTGAATTGATTTGTCTATGTAAAGTTTTGATACCCGATACATGTCGGATTCTATTTCTTTTGTGGTGTAGATCATTATTTGACTGGTTTGTGTGGTTCTGGGCAAAGTACTATTGCTAAGAAGCTTTGTTGACATCCACAATTCAAAGGTAGTAACTTATTGCCTCTTCTTCTTTGTTTCATATAAATGACTTATAATATAAGCAATTATATGATAAACGCGGAAATAAGTTGTTTAATCATATAGGGTGTTAGTCCTCTTAATTATTTCATCTCATTAGACATTCAATCATAGTAAATATCCAAATTTTCATGATTTTAATAGCATAACTACAACATAAAGACTAGTTACTTCACTTCATATATATATATATATATATATATATATATATATATATATATATATATATATATATATATATATATATATATATATATATATATATATATATATATATATATATATATATATATATATATATATATATATATATATATATATATATATATATATATATATATATATATAGTTAATTAGTAGAGTTTTGTTATGAGATATATAGGTACTAAATTTCTAGAAATAATCCGTTTAAATCATACAAAATATTTCTAAAAGTTTGTATTAATCTTCTTATAGTGTATATACTATTTTTCCCTATTTTGTTCATGTGCATTGACACATAAATTCATTATCCTCCTAAATGGACTGTTTTTATTTGTTTTTGATGATCCCTTTGTATTGGTGTAGTTAGTCGAAGACCATCACCGATCCGAAGAACATCAAATCCGCATCATCCGCCATCGACACCAATAACCCCTTTTCTTTCTTTGGTAAGTCAAGTTCAAATTCAACATTACTGATTCTTTTATTTATTTACTATCTCCTTCCTATATTATAAAACATTCTATCTGTATCAATTAAAAAACACAATTATTTTTATATAGATATATTTATTTCTAGTCCATATTAGTAACTCTAGAAATAAATTTCTAGAAATAATTCGTTTAATTCATACAAAAAGGGAATAATCCGTTTATAGTGTTTTTGTTTACTTTAATTAGTAGGAAAAAAATGGATGTCTGCCGATCGATTATCAAAAGAGTACGAGAATAGGGTATTGGAATTCGTTAAGTTTGCTGTTGAACACGCCAAAGACCCCAGTCGAATGAAGTGTCCTTACTTGGGTTGTTGTTATGTGGGTCGGGTTGACGCAGATGGATTGAAATTGCATTTACTAATGCATGGAATTGATAGAAGTTATACGTGTTGGATATTTCACGGTGAAAAAAGTAACGCCAATGTTGAACCCGGGGAGAAAATTAGTACGACCCATGCTTCAGACGACAAGGACACAAATACATACCATTTTGATCAAGTCGAAGATGCAGATTCACTTGAAGAAGATCTTTAGGATTGTCCCAAAATGTTTGAGAGATTGGTAAGCGATGCAAAGAAACTGTTGTATAAAGGTTGCACTAAATTCACAAGACTGTCTGTGATATTAAAGTTGTACAACTTAAAGGCGGGCAATGGATGGTCAAATAAAAGTTTCAGAGTTATTAGCCCTTATGAGAGATATGCTTCTGGAGGATAATGTTCTTCCTAATCGAACCTATGAGGCCAAAAAAATGTTATGCTCTATTGGCATGAGCTATGATAAGATACATGCTTGTCCAAACGATTGCATTGTTTCGAAACAAATATGCATCGTTAAATGAGTGCCCTAAATACGGTTTGTCTCGATATAAGCAAAAATTGTCTCCAGCAAAAGTCTTATGGTATTTTCCTATAATTCCGAGATTTAGGCACATGTTTCATAGTGAAACCGATGCAAGACACCTGACTTGGCATACAAATGAAAGAATTATTGATGGAAAGTATCGACATCTGACAGATTCACCAAAGCGTTCGAAAATTGATAACGATTATCCTGATTTTGGAGAAGAAGCAAGAAACCTTTGCTTGGCTTTATCTACTGATATAATGAACCTGCATGGTCTTTAAAGTATCTCACATACCACATGGGCTGTGATTTTTATGATTTATAACCTACTTCCATGGCTATGTATGAAGCGTAAGTACATGATGTTATCTATGTTAATTTCTGGGCCTAAACAACCAGGGAATGACATAGATATATACTTGACATCTTTGATCAAAAATTTAAAGATTTTACGGGAGAACGGGGTGGAGGTTTATGATGGATATAGGAAACAAAGTTTCAATTTAAGGGCGATGTTGTTTTGCACAATTAAGGATTTTCCAGCATACGAGAATCTATCTGGGTATAGCATTAAAGGTCAACGTGCGTGTCCTGTTTGTGAAGATAGAACTGATACGACGCGTTTGGAACTTTGTCAGAAGAATATGTTTCTCGGTCATCGTAGATTCTTACATTCTAAACATCACTACCGTGCATGGAGAAAAGCATTCAATGGAGACACCAAACAACGTAAAGCTCCACCTGCATTGTCACGTGACCAAATTTTTGAAAAGGTGAAAGATGTTTGTACTCAGTTTGGAAAGCCTTTTTCGCATGCGGTTGTCAAAGGTGGGTGGAAGAAGAGATCGATTTTTTTTGAATTTCCATATTGAAAGTCTCTGTATGTGAGACATTTTCTTGATGTTATGCATATTGAAAAAAATGTATTTGAAAGTTTTATTGGTACGTTACTCAATATTAAAGGAAAGTCTAAGGATGGCCTTAAAGCAAGGGAGGACATGTTAAAGATGGGAATACGAATTGAACTAGGACCCGTGAAGAAAGGAAGCCGAACCTATCTACCACCTGCTGCTTTTACTCTATCTAGAAAGGAGAAAAAATATTGTGTAAGTTTCTAAGTGAAGTTAAAGTTCCAGAAGGATACTCTTCAGATATTAGAAGACTTGTGTCTATGAAAGACCTCAAGTTAAAGAGTTTAAAGACACATGATTGCCATGTTATAATGGAACATTTTCTACCAATAGGTATACATTCCATTTTTCCATAAAAAGTAAGGAGCACCATAACTAAGTTGTGTTTTTTCTGTAGGTTAATTTGTAGTAAGGTGATCGATCCTGAGATCTTACCAACATTGCAAAAAGAAATTGTTATTACTTTGTGTGAGCTTGAAATGTATTTTCCTCCCTCATTTTTTGACATAATGGTACATCTAGTTGTTCATCTTTTGAAAGAGACACAGTTGTACGAACCAGCTTATATGAGATGGATGTACCCTGCTAAACGTTATATGAAAATATTAAAAGGGTATGTGAAAAACCGAAGTCGCCCAGAGGGTTTTATTGTTGAGCGATACATTCTTGAAGAAGCGGTTGAGTTTTGTACTGAATATTTGTCCAAAGTTCAATCCATTGGACTCCCCAAAAGTCATATTTTTGAAAAAAAAGGAAGGTAAAAGATTAATTAGAAATAAAATTGTGACAGTATCAAGGGATGAACAGGATCAAGTGCATCTGTATGTTCTGAATAATGACAGTGAGGTTAAGCCATATGTTGAAATGCACAAGGATGTACTCTGAGGTTAAAATCAGAATAGAAATGAGAATTGGATACTACGGGAGCACAATCAAAGTTTTATACCATGGTTTAAGGATCATATTTTTTCAAAGCTTCATTCAGATCCCGCATCAATAATAGAAAGGTTGAGATGTTTGGCATATGGTCCAGGTTTGCATGTGTTTTCTTATAGTGCATATGCAATTAATGGATACACATTTTATACCAAAGAACAAGATGATAAAAGTACTATGCAAAATAGTGGTGTCACTGTGCTTGCTGAAGCAATGCACATTTCAAGTATGAAGGACCTAAACCCCTAATATGCAAATCTGTCATATTTTGGGGTTATCGAGCATATTTGGGTGTTTGATTATGAGAAGTTTCAGATTCCTATATTTGGTTGCAAGTGGGTAAGTAGTAGTGGCATACGAATGGATAAGTCAGGATTTTTGCAAGTGGATCTTAATAGGGAGGGGTACAAAGATGAGCCTTTTATTCTAGCCTCTCAAGCTAAACAAGTATTTTATTTCACTGGCCCGACGAGTACAAAATGGTCTATAATGCTTTTATCTAACAAAGTGGTTGATGATAACGGTGTAGACCAAGGTGATATTGATGATGAGAATGAGTCATGTATTAGACGGAATGAGTCGTATATCATAAATGATCAAGATGAGAATATTATAGCAGATGAATCATATATCAGAAATGATCATAATGAGGGAATTTGGATAAATCCATCCGTCCACATTGTTAAGAAACAAGTAATTCATGTACCAACCAAGAAAAGAAAGAGATGTTAGTGAAAGAGGTAATATATTAAAATGTTTATGTTTATGTTTGTGTTTACGTTTAAGTTTATGTTTATGTTAATGTTTGTGTTTGTCATTTTATATATATTCAAATGATTATGGAATTTTATATTGGGTTTATGTTTATGTTTATTACAGGTTAGATGGATACTAACGAGGATCACCCACATGATGATTCTAGGCATGATGGAGATAAGCCCGTTAATAAAACGGAAATGGAAATTAGACGAGGAATAACAATAACGAAGAGAATCATTCAAGATAGAGATTAAGGCATAAAGTATGACGTGCATTAGAGCCAACAAGGCTAACTAATTGAGCTTAACGATTCAATGTTGACGAGTTATCTTGGTTCGGTGGTAAGGAGAGAAATTCAAATTACTTGTGAAAATTGGAGAGCAATAGTGTTGGACGACGCTAAAGATAAAATATGGAGTGAGATACAGGCACCATATATGATGTTATTTGTTGTTAATGACGATTATGTCTTTAAATTACTTATACTAACACACTTTGTGTATGATTTTCGTAGAGGTCGTTCAACATTGAGGATACCAGGAGAGATTATATACTCAAATTGGCCGGAAAATTACATAGAGGGTTTAGAGATTTTTTATCAAACAAGTTTCTTCGGGATGCGAATAAAAGTTTTGTTGATGCAGAGCTTCCAAATAAATATAAAGATTTGATTACACCTGAAGAACGGGAAACTTTTAAGTCCAAAAGAAAAACCCATAAATTTGAGAGTTTAAGTGTCGTAAATCGACAACGAGCATTAAGTCCCGCATATCCATACAGAAAAGGGCGTATGGGATATGCACGCTTACAACAATCTATTGTAAGTATCTATAAATTGCAAAGTATCTATAATATATGCACGCTTATATTTGATCATGTTATTTGGCTTAATGTGTAGTTAACAAATGAGAATAGTTCTGAAACATCTCTTTCGGAACATGTTTTGTGGAAGGAAGCCCGTGTGTGTAAGGATGGAGTTGTTAAAGGAAATGTTCAACAAATTTTTGAGAGATGTGTAAGTATAAAATTATTTATTTAATTACATCATTCTTTTATTTATTTAATTACATCATTCTTTTATTAACATATCATTCTTTAATTACAATATTCATATGAATTTCAGGAGACTCTTTCTCAATCTATATCTCCAGATGAAGATAATGATTGCAGGAGAATACTTAGTCCAGCATTAGATATTCGTAAGTATTCTGGTCGGGTGAGGGGTAAGGGATTTGGGATCACTCCAACATCCTTGAAGAAAAAATTAAAGACAAAAGCTCCTAGTAATAAAGAACTTCAGGAAAAGTTGGAAAAGTTACAACAAGAAGTTTATGAGCTGAGAAAGGAAAAAGAAATAGATCAAGCTACAAGTTTTAAAGATACTAGTGACAAAGGTAGTATCAATGGTAACTTTGGACCGAATATTCCCAAGGTAATTATATACCATATTTATTAATTATATAACCATATTTATTAATTATATAACCATATTTATTAATGGTTATATGGCATTTCCCAGTGTCAACTCTATTTGTCGTCACCGACTTATCGGATGGTCAGCAAGAGAAAAGTGTATAATACTACGGGAGAAATGCTTCACCATAAACCGCTCCCAAATGGATTTTTGAAAGTATCAGTTGATGTTGTTTTAGAGGTGGGTGCATTGTTACCACCACCTGACGATGTGATGGATGCAACATTGGTGGCAGATGCAATAGGATCATTTGTTGCATGGCCGTCAAGCCTCGTTTGCGTAGATGATGAGGTATGCTTAAAACCATTTACTATTCAAATTTTTAAAGGAAATTTTAATTAAATTTTTTTTACATGGTGTTGTACTCCAAAATTTTCCCTCTCATTTATCAAATATTTCCTCACAAAGATCTCTCTTGGTTCAAGACTGCACTAGAGTTGATCAGCTCAAGACACCTCCTCAAGCACTGATGACCAAAATTAGGGTTTGAGATTGCACAAGGATAATTGAACTTTCAATGCTTCATATGACTTTAATGGATCATTATGGACCCTCAAGATTACTCATGTCAAGTTTCAAGCCTTGGATCACACTTTTGCTCAGTCAATGGAGCAGTTGACCTAAAAATCAGTTGTATTGGGGAAAAAGTCAACTATGGCCAATTTACAGTCAAACTTCATAATTTTTGATCCACATCAATATTATAAACTCATATGTATCATTTGACCAAGTTTGGACCATAATTCCTCAAGAAATTTGATCAAATCATCAAAAGGGCAAAATGGTCAAAATTAGGGTTTTGACTGAGAAAGGGCAATTTCTGATTTTTGATCTAGCAAATGGTCAATTGGTTTGAATAATGATTTCAATAGTTCAATTGCATCATTTTGACCTAATGGTATGACCTAAAACATTGCTCAAGATCAATTGGATTGATAGCGAATTTTCAGTCAACTAATCAAAAAGTCAACTGTACACTGAAAAGTCAAACTTTGACTTTTTGGTTAAAATTCAATGTCAAAGATCATAATTCATAAAAACATGTCAAAATATGAAACTTATTCATCAAGAAATCAAAAAGTCAAGATTTCATTTTGAAAAGTCAAAGTTTTCTAACTTAGAAATTTTTTCTAAGTGTTTAAACTTCATGTTTTTCCTTAACTTTGGGCCAATTTTTCACCATGATGCAAGAGGATTAAAAAGAAACTTTAAACATGAAAGTTGTAGATCTCCATGATATCTACAACATTTCTTTACACAACTTCTTATAAAAATGCTTGGATCTCAAGTTATTAATTCACAAAGTCATGGTCTTGAAATTGAACACTTAGTGAAATTTTGACCTAACTTCATGACACTTTTTCATATAGTTCCAAGGGGAATTTACAAAAGTGATTCAAAGAGGGGTTGTATATCACATTACAAGCTTTCTAAAATGTTCAAGAACTCCTTGAGATCATTCTTGAGTAGGGAGAATCAAAGAGATGAAGTTAGGATTTTCACACTTGAATTACAAGTCATTTTGTGATGAACAAGAATTCAATTTCAAACCTATGCTGCACAATCTTGTTTTGCAGGTATCTAAACCTCAAGATCTATCCATAATCAGAAGATTACACTTGCTTTTTAGCTATTATCCACTTGATTCAAGCTTTATCCAAGCAAATTTTCCATTTATGGCACAAAGTAACCATTCTATTCTTGTAAAGAGGCTTTAATCACAAAGTCAATGCATAGAGATCCTAACTTGTTCCTTATGATCACAAGCAATTTCAAAGGCAAAAACAACATGTCTAGAGCCTCTCATAAACTCAGGTCATGCTTATACTTCATCTTGGAACCATACTGTCACTTTTCTTCAAAATCAAGTAACATAGCCATAAGTCTATATCTTGCTTTTCTGACCTCCTCAAGTGAACCAAATTTTTTCATATAACTATACAAGTGTATTGCAAGCTAACACATGATTGAACAATCCCTCAAACTCCCCAAAACCAAAAATTGCCATACAAGCACAAAAATTTGTCATTTCTGATTTTTGAATCCAATCTCTAAATCCCCTCGTGCGTTTCTTGGCCAAACCATCCACAAAGCTTCTAATACACATATAAAAGCTATCCCAACCCCTGTTTTCAAACTGTAATACCATTTACACCATCCTCCATTTTCAAAAACAGGGCATTGCACATTGACTTCTTCAGCTTGATTCAAGAACTCTCAACATAAAGTAAGCTTTGCAATAGCTTCCTGGAGGTTCAAAGAAGCTTACCCAATCATCAAAACACTTTGAAAGTAGCTCTAACTCAAAACACAATCTCCAGCTGCAAGGTGAGTTTTCTGACTTCTCATCTCATTATTTAGGCATTGTTAGGTCTTGATTTGTGAAGATAAAATGTAGATACCATTGCCACGAAACTGTACATATCCATAGTTTGCATTTATATGGCCTGAGCTTAGAGAATTTTAGAGTTGAAATTTTCTGAAATTTTTAGGTTTTAAATTAGGGCCAGAAAAATTCTCATTCATCTTTGATTGTTAGCTTAAGTTATTTACATGGTTGGATTCGTGGGAAGAAATTCCATAACTTTCATGTTTGAACTTTTCATTTTTATTGAGAGATGAAGAAGATACAGGTCCTTTGGCTGGAGGTTGAAGATGAAGTCATTTTCAGGACTGGATTGATGTTATGTATTTGTTTTTTTGCTTATGTTAACGGATGTATAGTCACCCCAGTGGTAAAGCGCACGCCTGTTCGCCCTTAGGTCCTGGATTCAAGCCCCAACGTGACCTTTTGCAATTTTTTCACAAATTTCTGACATTTTTGTGTTTTTTGGCAGCACTTGGGCTTTACATATGGGCCTGAGTATTTTTTTCTCACAATACCTCTTGCCTTACTAATTCACTCCCCCTGACTTTTTCTTTATATTTTTATTTTTATTTTTTTTCTTCATTATTATTATTAATATTAATATTATTATTATTATTATTATTATTATTATTATTATTATTATTATTATTATTATTATTATTATTATTATTATTATTATTATTTTCATAAAATCCTAAAAAATCCAAATTTATTTTTATTTATTTTTTATACTCATGTATTTTATTTTCCATAAAACAAAAGACTAAAAATATTTTCTTAAAGACAAATTAATTTCTTTTCTCCTTAAATAAATTCTTAGACTTAAGATAAATTAATATATTATTTTATTTTTTAGTTAAAATCAATTTAGAATTAGGTTATTTTTATAATTAATCTTCATTTTATTTTCATTAATTTAAAACGTTTTTTCATAAAAAAACCCTAAAAATCCTTTTCAAATTAATTTCTTTTCTTAATTAGTTTAATTTAATTTTATTTAATTTTAATTAATCTTTTTCTTTAATTAGGTCAAGACAAAAAAACCCCTTTCATAAAAACAACAAAAATCATCTCTTTTTTTAAATTTATATTCTTGCATTTTATTTTCAATTTTGTACAATATTCAATATGGTTGTAATAAGATAATTAGGTTTAATTTTCTTGCAATCCCCATTTGTAAATTTGTACACCTCCTTCCCCTAATGATGTAGTAGCGTAGTAAATTTACTTTTCGCAATTTATCGCTTTATATAAATGCTAGTAATTAGGGTTTGTATGGAAAGACTAAAACCAATCAATTCGCAAACCCTAATCAAACACAAATCAAGCATGAAAAATCAACACACTTGTACACAAGCACCCCTAGGGTAAAATCCACTTGGTTGCCTTACAAAATGGCCATGTTATGCATGCGAGGTATCTTAGCAAAAACAAACAAACACAAGATCATAGTCCCTCGATGACGCTATCAAAAGTTGCCTTTTAAAATGATCTTAGTCCCTAAAGAAAGATGCTAAGATACCTTGCAACATTGATAATCATGGTTATACGATGACCCACGCCCGTTCCGTTCACATCTAAAGATAGGGTTACTTATCAAATCAATGGTAAGATAACAATGTCAAAGGAAAGAGGAAACAAACATGAAAGACTTTTGAGTAGGTAGAATGTTCCTAGTTACTTGCTCAATTTCAAAACCAAAACATCCTTGCTATTTTCAAAACAAACACCAAACACTTTCAAAACATCTTTCAAAACTTGAAAACATTTTCAAAAGATCAACACTTTGTATACATTCTTACGAACGAGAATCATTACAAAGTTTTCCTAAACGATGGCGCCTTTTTCAAAATACTTTCAAAAACCACACAAAGCACAATTTCAAACAAAAGTAAGTGATCTAGCAAGTAACTAAGAGCCCATGGAAAACCATGGATGAAAAGGGTTCTAATACCTTCCCTTTTCATAATCTACCCTCCGAACTCAAGAAATAATCTCAAAGGTCTTTCCTGTGCTTTTTCACCTTTCCTTTTGGATAAAAGAAAAGGCAGTGGTCACTCTTGCTAACCGCAACATTTGCGATAAAACACAAAACAACCAAGTCAGTTCTCCCACAGTATCACACATGGTAATGTTAGACTCCAACAAAATCCATTCCAAAATATAAGGGGATTAGGCAGGAAACCGAGTCAGTTGCATCAATTGAGGTACAACATAATTATATGACATTTATGCTATGAGAAATGCTAATTTGTGATTTTATACTTCCCCTAACTAATTATATGATAATTAGATTCATGCTAAACAAATTGCATAAGTCAGTAGGGGTAAGGCGCCTGAAATTAGCAATATTTCCATACAAAAAAAGAATGTTGATAAGAAGGCCGTGGCTAGCAAAAAAACTACTGCTCAGTTCAGGTCGTGCCTTCGAACATATTTAGGAATAACAGATATTCCGGATAGTGGTACCCGCCTTATACCTATGAGTGCAGACATATTTGGTTTTGAATACCTGGAAGCAATTGGTAGAGAGGATATGGAGCAAGTTTTTAGACATTTGGAATTAGGTCTCGGTGTTATCGGTACATACATCAGGTATACTCCGATCAACTTTGTTTAAATTAGATGAACAATTTATTTCCTCATTTCAATGAATATAGTATAATGTTAATGATGTTTTAATTTAAGGTTTCTGTATGACAGCATTGTGCACCCGCGTGGATTAGAAGCAAGATTTGGCTTCTTAGCTCCCAACACTGTCAATTCAGGGTTAATTGTAACAAGACTAGATGATGTCATAGCATATGTACTCGGTTTATTCGTGGCCAGCAAAGATACTGAAAAGTTGTTCTTTTTTCCATATAATACTGGAAATAGGTTAGATTTTCATCCTAACTTGATCTATTATAATTTTCCATTTTTGGCCATTGTTTAATCTTTGTTTAATCTTACAGTGGACACTGGTTATTGGTTGTGATTAATCCTGTAAGAGATACTGTGTATTATCTGGATTCGTTATACAATGATTGATCAACATATCCAGATTTGAAGAAGATGATTGGCACGTAAGTTTTTCGCTCCCAAAGATATATATCTGGATTTGTGTTTATGTTTATGTTTTTATGTGAGATTGTTCTAAACAGTCATTTATATTATAGCGTTCTACTAGCTTTTCACTCCTAAAGAGATATTCAAGTGCCAACAAGTAGAGCCAACAACGTTACATGGATCAGAGTGGAGGTTTATTTTCACAAAGAGATATTCAGTTTTGATTACATTAGTGATGATACTTGATAAAATAATTTATGGGATATATCCTGATATATATTCGTATTTTCTTTCCATGTGTAGTGTCCTCGCCAGCATAACGGTATAGATTGCGGCTATTTCATGTTGAGGTTTATGAAAGAAACTATTCTTTTGGATCGATTAGAGATTCCATCCATGGTATGGATTTCTAACTTAGGAATTACATACTATTTTCATATTTTGTGTTTCTCATAAAATGACATATTGTTTTAACTAAATCACATACTATGTTATATTATTATATATGTAGTACTTTGAGGAGTTCAATTGTGCAGATTACTCAAAAGATCAATTGGATGAACTTAAGGAGGAATGGTGTCAATTTATTATCGGGTTGAGAATTTTATAAGCTAAGGTATATTGTCTTATTTCCTTTGATGAGAACTATCGAGTTTTGAGTATAAAATAAATTCGAATAAAGTGCAACATTAATATTATCATGTAATGAATTTCGATCATTTGTTTTTTTTCTCCAGGTTTACAGGTTCATGTGTAGAAGATAGAGCTAAGATATTCATGTTGTTGTTGTTTTATGAGAATTCTAGAAGATAGTAAGATGTAGATGTAACATCAATTTTGAATTTTAGGATTTTCAACTTGTAGAATTTTAACTTGTATCATAAATTTTGTAGTTGTTGTTGTATATATCATCAATTTATATATATGTGGAATTTTTACATATGCATATTTTATTGGAATGAAGCTACCAAATATGGTGCATAATATGGTAAAAAGCTGGTTTAAATATGGTTAAAATCTGATTAAAATGCATTATATATATTGGACAGCGCTTTTGTAAGTCAAAATAAGTATTTTATTAAAAAAAAATTGTGATCAATAGACAGCGCTTTAAGAGAAAAGTGCTGTAAAAAGTTAAAAAAAGCGTTGCCTAAAGTGGGAAAGCGCTGTCTAAAATAAGGGAATAGACAACGCTTTTAAAGAAAAGCGCTGTCTAAAGCCTAACTTAAAAAATAACATAAAGCGCTGTCTATTTTAAAAGCACTGTCTAAAGGAGGTGCTTAAGAAAGCGCTTTTAATGTAAAAGTACTTCCTAAAGTAGGCATAAAACAACGCTTTTACATTGGAAAAAAGCGTTGTCTTTACTTTTAGCAGCGGTGCTTTAGGTAGCGCTGTTAAAAGCCAAAAAAAGAGATGTCTAATGTCTTGTTTGTCATAGTGATAGGGAGATTTTTGAGAGGAGGGGAGGGAATATCTTAAGTTATGTATGTTTGATTCAATTTTTTTATGAGGGGGTGGGAGAGAGGATTGGAGGTAATCAGATTCACTCCTGAAGTAGTTTTCTGTTCCTCTCAAATCAGAGGAATTTGGAGAGAAGGGAAGGGAGATGAATTATGATAAAATTTATTTTTGTTATATTGACAAAATTACTCTCACTTTTTTAATAAAATCATAAATTGTTTTTAATATATATTATACATTAATTTTTGTTTATTAGAATTTCTTCATTTTTTGCGGCAACTCCAATATTTTCTATTAATATGCTTACTAAATTTTCTTTATTTTTTCATGTATTTTATTTTATATATTTTATTTATTATTTTGTTTGTAAGAACTTAATTGTTTTATAAGTTATTGTGTTGTATTACATATCTATATATAATTGTAGTATATGGACTATATATAATATCTTGAATTTAATTTTATAAATATTTTATAGGATTAAATTGATCATCTATATGATAAAATGATTCATCTGATTATGAATCATATAAATATTGTATGAAATTTATCAATATTTTATTTACGCTTTAATATATTATAAAGTATTTGAAATATTAAATATTTTGTGTTTGATTATCTATGTTGTTTATGAATTGACAATTTTCTTTTTGTAAATATCACATTGTTTTTTATTTGGCTTATTTAGTCCTGAAGTCCCATAACTTAATTTCAGATTTCAGTTTGGTCCCTTATGTAATAAATGTTACAAATGAGTCCTTTAACATTAATTTCGTTAATTAACTAGGTTCATTATGTTAATTTAGGTGTGAAAATGTTAAGTTGGTTGATGTGGCATGTCAACGAGGATTGATATGAATGTGCGAGTCAGTATATTGCATTATATTAACAATTATATCATTGTTCATTCGTCAGTCTTCATCTTCACTCTCTAAACCATATTGTTCATCTTCTTCTTCTTCATTCTTCATCCCAACTTGTTCATCAAAACTCTTTCCAACGAAATTTCATCCAAGATATCAACGGACTTCAGCAACTACTCAGAAGAAAACACCCAAAGTTGTGGATCATTTGGATATGTGGTGATTAGAAACAAAAGTATGGATTGTTGGTTCCAAGAAGAGTGTGTGATATATACTGTTACATATTTGAATAATGCCAATGTTGGAAAAAAGTTTTGGGGCTGTAGGAATTATTGAAATCAATTGAAGAAGGGATGCAATTTTTTCAAGTGGTTGGTGATGAAGTTGTTGATGGAAGAGATTTGAAGATTGAAAGGCAAAGGAAGAAAATATTCAAGTTAAAGAATGATGTTTTGAGCATAAGAGGAATATTGAAAAATGCAATTGTTTTTGGAATTGTTAGTATAGGGTTTAATTTAGTTTTTGTAACCATGTATTTCAAATAGAATGTGAAAGTATGTATGATTGATGTTATGAAAGTATGTAATTTAGTTATGAAAGTATGTAAGATTGATGTGGTTTAAATGAAATGAGTTCAATGATATAATTTTTATCAATGTGTGATACGGTGGGAGAACTGACTTGAAGGTTTTGCATTTTATCGCAAATGTTGCGGTTAGCAAGAGTCGCCACCGAATTTTCTTTTATCCAAAAGGAAAGGTGAAAAAGCACAGGAAAGACCTTTGATATTATTTCTTGAGTTTGGGGGGTAGATTATGAAAAGGGAAGGTATTAGCACCCTTTTCATCCATGGTTTTCCATGGGCTCTTAGTTACTTGCTAGATCACTTGCTTTTGTTTGAAATTGTGCTTTGTGTGGTTTTTGAAAGTATTCTTGTAAAGAGGCCATTGTTTAGGCAAGCTTTGTAATGATTCTCGTTCGTAAGAATGTATACAAAGATGTTGATCTTTTGAAAATGTTTTCAAGTTTGTAAGATGTTTTGAAAGTATAGGTGTTTGTTTTGAAAATAGCAAGGATATTTTGTTTTGAAATGGAGCAAGTAATTAGGAGCATTCTACCTACTCAAAAGTATTACATGTTCATTTCCTTTTCCTTTGACATTGTTATCTTACCATTGATTTGGTAAGTAACCCTATCTTTGGATATAAACGGGACGGGCGTGGGTCATCGTATAACCATGATTAGCAATGTTGCAAGATATCTTAGCATTCTCTTTTAGGGACTAAGATTATTTGAAAAGCAACTTAGATAGCGTCATCGAGGGACTATGATCTTATATTTTGCTTGTTTTTGCTAAGATACATCGCATGCGTAATATGGCCATTTTGTAAGGCAACCAAGTGGATTTACCCTAGGGGTGCTTGTGTGCAAGTGTATTGTTTTCATGCTTGATTTTGTCTTTGATTAGGGTTTTCTAAGCATTGGTTTTAGTATTTCCATACAAACCCTAATTACTAGCATTTGTATATAAAAGCGATAAATTACGGAATTTAAAATTACTACGCTATTACAATACTTGTGGAAGGGGGTGAGCAAATTATAAATGGGGATTGCAAGAAAATAAAGCTAATTATATATTACAACCATATTGAATTGGTGCAAGAATTGAAATAAATAATATACAAAATGAAATAAATGTGTAAGAATGTAAATGGATATTTTTGGACATTTTAGGAAAAGGGTTTTGAGATTAACCTAATTGACTAAAAGAAAAAATAATTTAAATTAAAATTTAAATTTACTAGGAAAAGAATTTAAATAAAATCCTAATCTAAATATTAATTAAAAAAGAAATTAAGTTTATGAGAAGAATATTTTTTGGTATTTTTGTCTTTAAAAATAATTTATAGTATTATAAAATATTTTTGGCCTTTTTTATATTAAAATAATATATTTTAATTGGTGTAAAAGAAAATAAATAAAAACCTAGTTTTTTAATTAAATTTACAAAACAATTAGTCAAAATAAATAAAGTATGATTAAATAAAATAATTTTGGTTAGAAAAAAACTTAATAAACTATGTCAAAATATAAATCTACTATTTTTATATTTTTTTATGATTTTTTAATATTAGATAAACTATTTAAGAAAAATAAATAAATAAAATTAAGAAAATAAGAAAATAAATGGGCCAAGGTGTGTAAATGAAACAGGGGGTCAAAAAGTAAATGAAAAAACATAAGCCCAAGGAGATGAGGCCCAGGCGCCTGCCAAAAAGAAAGTCAGAAATGCAAAAAATGTGAAAAATCCAAAAGGGTACCACTAGGGCTCAAACCCAGGTCCCTCAAGTCACAGACACGCGCTTCTACCAATGGGGTGGCTATACATCCGTTTATATAATAAAAATAACAAATACATGATAGTAAACAAGTCTATGGCCTAAACTTCATCTTCAACCTCACGCCCAGCCAGAGCCTCTGTAACTCATTCAAATCTCAACAAAAATGAAAACTGTAAACATGAAACTTGTAGCAAATTTCCTCTCGATTTCAAAAATCCAAAGCAATAAAATTATAGATCAAAGATAATCATGAATTTTAATGGCCCTAATCTGAACCCTAAAAATTTCAGAAACTTCAATCTTAAAATTCTCTAAGCTTAAGCAAAATTAATGAAAACTATGAACATGGTTAGCTTTAGGGCAATGATATCTACATTTTTCATTCATAAATAAACCATTAACGATGCCTGTATGAAAAGTTCCAAAGTCAAAAAACTCACCTTGCAAGAGGGTATCGGGTTTGGGGTTTGAGAAGCTTTCAGTGAGTTCCAATGATTGGATTAGCTTCCTCAAGTTCCCAGGAAGCTAATGGGATGCTTAGCTTGAACTGAAAGTGCCTGAGGAGTTCTGGAGAAGTCCAAGTGCAAAGCTTTGTTTTTGAAAATGGAGGATGGTGTTAATGGTGTTACAGTCTTGTAACAGGGTGTGGGATGAGTTCTAAATGATGTTTAGAAACTTTAGGAACCAAAAGGCTTGAAAATGCACGAGGGAGATGTGAGTTTCAAACTTTTGGTCAA
Source organism: Vicia faba (assembly GCA_948472305.1). Taxonomy (NCBI): domain Eukaryota; kingdom Viridiplantae; phylum Streptophyta; class Magnoliopsida; order Fabales; family Fabaceae; genus Vicia; species Vicia faba. The sequence goes on from CATIWC010000232.1 coordinate 46,318, forward strand.
GTTAGGCAACAATGGAGGTATATGATACAATTCTGAGCTCTTGGTGTTTTTAATGGGTCAAGCATGTGCGTGATTTATGGCAAATGGCTTGTGTATCTATAAGCAAAGAGGTTTGAGTGGTTTTTTAAGTCAGAAGTACAAGTTACAAGCTATTTGCTATGTTACTTGATTTTCAAGAAAAGTGGGAAACCAAGTTTCAATGTGTAGTATAAGCATGGGCTTGGTGATTGTAAGTGTCTAAACCATTTCTCTTATGTTATGAGACATGTATGATCATAAAAGAACAAATGCAAGGCTCAAGAACAAGTTTTGTGCAAAAAGTCACTTTATCAAAATGGCATTTTGCACTTTCTTCCCAAAATGGATATAAAGCATGGCCTTGCATTGAATGCTTGAAATGAGACCTCTAACAGCTGTGCAAGCAATTAATTATGGAGTTAATAACAATTTTGAGGCCTACAAAGTAGAAGTTATGTAGCATAACTTTGAATTTTGAATTTGTTCATCACAAAATGACTTGTAATTCAAGTGATAAAACCCTAACTTCATCTCTCCGATTCTCCCTACTCAAAAATGACCTCAAGGAGTTCTTGGACATTTTCGAAATCTTGTAATGTGCTCTACAACCAATATTTTTATCACTTTTGAAAATTAACCTTGGAACTATATGAAAAAGTGCCATGAAGTTAGGTCAAATTCCTGACCAAATTAGGGCAAAATTTCACTAAGTGTTTTTGTTTCATGACCATGTATTCTTAAAATTATAACTTGAGATCCAAGCACTTTTGGAAGGAGTTGTGTGAAGAAAAGTTTTAGATTTCATGGAGATATACAACTTTCATGTTGGAAGTTTCATTTGAATCATCTTGCATCATGGTGAAAATTTTGCTCAAAGTTGTGAAAAAAATAAGAAATTTCCAACACTTTGAAAAATTTCTAAGTTTAGAAATTTTAACTTTTCAAAATGAAATCTTGAATTTTTGATTTCTTGATGAATAAGTTTCATATTTTGACATGCTTTGATGAATTGTGATCTTTGACATTTGAATTTGACTAAAAAGTCAAAGTTTGACTTTTCAGTATATAGTTGACTTTTGATCAGTTGACTAAAAATTCATCTGTCAATCCATTGGACTTGAGCAATGTTTTGAGCCATGTCATTAGGTCAAAATGATGCAGTTTGACTATTAAGATCATGCCTTAAACCAATTGATCATTTGCTAGGTCAAAAATCAGAAATTGCCCTTTCTCAATCAAAATCTTAATTTTGACAATTTTGCCCTTTTGATGATTTGATCAAATTTCTTGAAGAATTATGGTCCAAACTTGATCAAATGATACATATGAGTTTAAAATGTTTACGTGGATAAAAAATTATGAAGTTTGACTGTAAATTGGCCATGGTTGACTTTTTCCCCAATACAATTGATTTTTAGGTCAACTGCTCAATTAACTGAACAAAAGTGTGATCCAAAGCTTGAAACTTGACATGAGAAATCTTGAGGGTCCATAATGATCCATGAAAGTCATATGGGGCATTGGAAGTTCAAATATCCTTGTGAAATCTTAAACCCTAATTTTGGTCATTAGTGCTTAAGAGGGTGTCTTGAACTGATCAACCTTGATGCAGTCTTGAGTCAAAGAAGATCTTGTGAGAAAATTCTTGATAAATGAGAGGGAAAATTTTAGGGTACAACAGCTGCCCCTGTTCAATCTTCTTAAGCCTGAAGAGTTATATTGGCGAGTTTTTGCCATTCGTGACTCGAAGGTGGAAGATGATTGGACATTAGAGTGCCCAGAAATTTACACTCGGTGATGTGATGGTTGACGGTATAGGTAATAGGATTAAAGATGCAATTTGGAGGGATTATGGAAAGTTATCAGAGATGGGCTTGCAGATGCCATCCAGAAATGATTGCTGAACCGTATCTGTAAGCTGAAACTGAATGAGTATCAGAATGGCATACGTGTTTGGAGCGTGTCTGAACTGTATCTGAAAGTTGAATTTGGATGAGTATCAGGGTGGCATCCGTGTCTGGAGCATATCTGAATTGTATCTGAAGATTGAATCTGAAGGATTATCAGGATGGCATCTGTGTCTGAAGCGTATCTGAACTGTATCTGAAGATTGAATCTGAATGAGTATCAGGATGGCATCCGCATTTGGAGCGTATCTGAACTGTATCTGAAGATTGAATATGAATGAGTATCAGGATGTCATCTGTGTCTGGAGTGTATCTGAACTGTATCTGAAAGTTGAATCTGAATGAGTATCAGGATGGCATCCGTGTCTGGAGCGTATCTGAAGATTGAATCTGAATGAGTATCAGGATGGCATTAGTGTCTGGAGCATATCTGAACTGTATCTGAAAGGCCTTTGTACATTGTTAATGGTAGCTATTGATTAACCTTATCCCGAAAAGGGTAAAATATTAGCTAATATGCAATGTCATGTTGTATGAAATGCATGGTATAATGAGATTGTGATACATGTATTCGTGTTATCAATGTTTATGATATATGGATGCGATGTATGTGTATGTGAGCTAATCTGTTACACTGCTTGTTTGAATTGGGGAAAATAAATCCCCGACTGCTGCTGAGGATACAAAGTGCTAGTCTTCATGTTTTGAAGTGTTGATGAATTCCCGCTTAGAGAAATAAACTCTGTTGTAAGAGCAATGCCGTGTACTCCTTGTAAAATCTTGTTGGGGAGTCCTGAGAAATTGGACGACTTCTACTGGGGATTTATAACTGGAAGTTTTTTTCCGCTGGGGATTAAACTGCATACTGCGGGGAATTTTATGAAAATAGCTTAGAGAGATTTCCCTACCTCTTAAAGCCATCAGTGATTGTCTTTTTATTTTGTTTATTTGTAAACAATAATTATGTTCAAATGTATATGTTAAAAAACAAATCATTGGGCGTTTTTGTATACAAAACAACAAGAGTAAATAAAAACAGATAGTTTTGCACTTTCAAAGGGATATCTTTATATTGACTTTGAGTAAGTATTTTTGTATAATGAGACAAACATTCTAGCAAGAGAATGCTGTCGTAAAAAGTGAAAATTTGATACAAAGAAAAGATAGGTATGTGAAATAGTCCCATGTGGTTCCCATTCTGCTATAGCCTTCGTGTCTCTGAGCATCTTATCTATTTGTTTTCTTGTCCGAAGCTGATTGAATTGATCAGAAACTTCGAGCTTGCAGGTTGTTCGTAAGTTGATCCAACGGGACATAGTCATACGCTTTAATTCCCTAACTTTTGCCTGGACCGCCCTTTCGGGTTTTCAGTCCACTGGGATACCCTTTTTTTCCCAAGCCGCCCTTTCGGGTTTTCAACTTGTCGGGTGTACAAATTTTTTTGTTTTATCCCTAATTTTTTCCCGAACATTTTTGGTCCACCGGGATGCCCTTGTTTTGCCTAGGTGTGTCAACCTAGCGGGTTTCTTATGCGTAGTATCTTTTGACTATGTCTGCGTTCATGGGGTGCGGCAGGTCATTGCCATCCATAGTGGTCAAGATCATTGCTCCACCAGAGAATATGCTTTTGATTACAAATGGTCCTTCATATGTAGGAGTCTATTTGCCCCTGGGATCACCTTGCGACAGTATGATACGTTTGATCACCAAATCCCCAACTTGATACACTTGGCGTCTGACCTTTTTGTTGAAAGCCTTGACCATCCGTTTTTGATACATCTGACCATGACAGACAGGAAGCAGTAAGCCTTTTCTCATCAATCAAGTTCAGTTGATCAAGTCGAGTCTGGATCCAATCTTCTTCATTCAGCCCTGCATCCTTCATGATTCTCAGAGAGGGGACCTAAACATCAATAGGCAAGACAACTTCCATGCCGTATACCAAAGAGTAGGGTGTTGCCCCAGTTGACGTGCGCGCTGTGGTACGATACCCGTGGAGAGCGAATGTTTGCATCTCATGTCAGTCTTTGTACGTGACTGTCATTTTCTGTATGATCTTTTTAATGTTCTTATTTGCAGCTTCGACAACACCATTCATCTTGGGCCAGTAAGGGGAAGAATTGTGATGCTGGATCTTGAATTGCTCGTACAAGGCGGTGATCATAGTATTGTTTAGATTCATACCATTGTTTGTGATGATCCTCTTTGGAATACCATACCGACATATGAGATTTTGCTTGATGAACCGGGCGATAACATTCTTGGTAACGGAAGCGAAAGAAGCTACCCCAACCCACTTTGTAAAATAGTCAATGGCCACTAAGATGAAGCAGTGTCCATTAGAGGCTGTTGGCTTGATTTCTCCAATCATATCGATGCCCCACATAACAAAGGGCCAAGAAGCCGTCAAGACATTCAGAGGAACTGGAGGTACGTGCACCTTATCAGCATAGATCTGACACTTGTGGCAGGTTCGAGAGTGTTGATAGCAATCTGCTCCCATGGTAGACCAGTAATAGCCTGACCGTAGGATTTTCTTTGCCATCGTATGCCCACTGGAATGGGTGCCAAAAGTGCCTTCATGTAGATCAACCATGATCTTTTCTGCCTCAACCTTGTCTATGCAACAGAGCAAAACAGAGTCGTGGTTGAGTTTGTAGAGAACCCCATTACTAAGGAAAAACTTAGTAGAGAATCTCCTTAAGAACTTCTTATCATTGACTGAAGCTCATTCCGGATATTCTTGAGCCTCGAGATACCTCTTGACTTCGTGAAACAAGGCTGGTGGTCCACTACTTCTTCAGTATTAATCTCGTGACAGTGAGTTGGTTCATCCATTCATTCAATGGTGATCTGGGGAGCCTCGTTATCCCATTTAAGTTTAAACATGGATGACATTGTGGCTAGTGCGTCTGCTAGCTGATATTATTCTCGCGGGAAATGCTCGAAGGTAATCTTCTCAAAATGTGGGATCAATGTTAGCACATGTTCTTTGTAGGGGATAAGGTTAGGGTGTTTGTTGTCCCATTCTCCTTTGATTTGGCTGATGACTAAAGCTGAATCTCTGAATACATTTAAGGACTTGATCCCCAAATCTATGGCAGCTTTGAGACCAAAAATGCACGCTTCGTATTCTGCCATGTTATTTGTACAAGTGAAGCAGAGTCTTGCAGTAAAGAGAGTATGACACCCTTCAGGAGATATGAGTACGACACCAATACCATTGCCGAGTGTGTTGGACGACCCATCAAAAACCAGGGTCCATTGGAATCCTTGTTCAGGTCCGTCATATAGTCTGAATTCTTCACGGTTGTTTACCATCATGATGTCTTCATCTGGGAATTCGAACTTCATGGACTCGTACTCTTCTACAGCTTTGTGAGCAAGGTGATCAGCTAGTACACTGCCCTTTATTGCTTTTTGGGTAGTATACTTTATGTCATATTCTGTCAGGATCATCTGCCATCTCGCTATTCTCCCAGAGAGGACAGGTTTCTCGAAGATGTATTTTATTGGATCCATTTTAGATATCAATAAGGTAGTATGGGTCAGCATATACTGTCTTAGCCGGCGAGTAGCCCATGCCAGAGCGCAACAAGTTTTCTCGAGCAGTGAATGTCTTGTTTCATAATCGGTAAACTTTTTGCTCAGGTAATAAATAACATGCTCTTTTTGGCCAGACTCGTCATGCTGCCCCAGCACACACCCCATTGAATTTTCCAAAACAGCTAGATACATGACCAAGGGTCTTCCCTCGACTGGTGGCATTAAAACAGGAGGCTCTTGCAGGTACTCTTTGATCTTGTCGAAATCAGTTTGGCACTCGTCATTCCACTTGACTACTTGATCTTTCTTCAGTAATTTGAAGATTGGTTCACAAGTAGCTGTCAGGTGAGAAATGAATCTGGAAATGTAGTTTAACCGTCCCAAGAATCCTCTGACTTCCTTCTCAGTACGAGGAGCAGGCATATCTTGTATAGCTTTCACCTCGGCAGGATCCACTTTAATGCTTTATTGCTGACAACAAAGCCTAGGAGTTTACCAGACCTCACTCCAAACATGCATTTATTTGGGTTCAACCTCAACTTGTATTTCTTTAGTCTCCCAAAGAGTTTCTGTAAATGGTCAAGATGCTCTTCTTCTGTTTGAGATCTGGCTATCATGTCGTCCATATAGACCTCTATTTCGTGATGTATCATGTCGTGAAATAAAGCTACCATGGCACGTTGATAGGTTTCCCCAACATTCTTCAGCCCGAATGGCATAACCTTGTAGCAGAATGTGCCCCACTGTATGGCAAAGGTTGTTTTCTCTATGTCCTCAGGCGCCATTTTGATTTGGTTGTAGCCTGAGAAACCGTCCATGAAGGAAAGCACTTTGTGTTGTACCGTATTGTCAACTATAATATCAATGTGGGGAAGTGGGAAATCATCCTTAGGGCTCGCCCAATTCAAATCTTTGTAGTCCATGCATATTCGTACCTTGCCGTCCTTTTTAGGCACGGGAACAACATTGGCAACCCATTGCGGATAGGAGGTGAGGCCAAGAATCCGATGTTGAATTGTTTCATAACTTCTGCTTTGATCTTCTCTGACATGTCTGGTCGCATGCGACAAACCTTTTGCTTTACCGGTGGACAGTCTTCTTTGGTAGGTAGACGATGTACCACGATATCTGCATCAAGTCCTGGCATGTCTTCATACGACCAGACAAAGACCTCAACATAATCGTGTAGAAACTGAATCAGACACTCTTTGACACTAGGTTCCAAATTGCCACCCACCTTGACTTCTATTTTGTCTTCTTCAGTACCTAGGTTGATTATGTCCACTGGTTTTTCGTGGGGCTGAATGGTCATCTCTTCTTGTTATAATAACCTGGCGAGTTCCCCTGGTACTTCGCAATCTTCCTCACCTTCGTCTTCGGCTTGGTAGATTAGATTTTCAGAGTCACAAAAAGCCATAGCAGAACCGTTACCCATGGGATCCTGAGTGGATGTAAACCTGCATTTTGAATGTGAGTGTGTGTAAGAGTATAGCTATCTTTGAAAGAAATGAAAAATGTAAATAAGAAAAACAATGAGCACAAAGTTTGTATGCAAAAACGTCCATGATTCATTGATGTCATATGGAAACGAGATAATAACCCTTACAAATGGACCATTGTACCTCGGGTAAGACACAAGGTTTTAAGAGTCTGAATTGTTTTAATATTATAGATCTGACAAAATTTAAAGACAAATTACTGTGGGATAAAAGTGATCAGGACAAAATCTCTAGCCTCCCAGTTGCTGAGCCCTCCACTGACAGTTGGGAAAATCCAATCCTCCAGGTTATAGCTATCTTCATCATCTTCCACGGCATTGACTTCATGTTTGTTGATCTTCAAGGGTGGCCCTCTGGCACGAGCACGACGTACAACTTTCTGAGCTCCTGAAGTGAAACACAAACCAAATTTGTCAGATTTGTATGGGATATCTGGGAGTTGGCCCCAAGTAGTGCACCCACCTTCTTCTATCACTACCTTGGCATCCTTCAAAGACGACATCTTGAGCGGAGGCCTTGTAATCTTAGGGACTTGAGAAACAACCTTGGTTACCGCCACAGTTTGCGAGACTTCTTCAAAGTGCTAGAATGGAGTTTCAATAAATTCACCATCTAATTCCACATATCTGAAGGAATTTAGATGGCTGACCATATACTTTTCTTCTCCATGAACGGTGATAATTTTCCCTTGAATTGGATATTTCAGCATTTGATGCAACGTAGAAGTAACGGCACCAACATTATGAATCCATGGTCGGCCTAACAAGCAGGAATATGAAGGGTGAATATCCATTACATAAAAAGTTGAATCAAATGTTTGGATTCCAACTTTTATGGGGATGTCCACTTCCCCATACACCATCCTTTTTGAGCCGTCAAAAGCTCTCACTACTATGTTGCTCGGTTTCAATGTCAATCCTTCGCAGTCAAGCCTATCAAGAGCCTTTTTAGGAAACACATTCAGAGACGAACCAGTGTCAACCAAGACATGAGCCAAAGTTGTGCCCCTGAATTCGACTGAGACATGTAATGCCTCTTTATGCTTCCTCCCCCTTGGCGTTAAATCAACATCTGAAAAACCTAAACCATTATCTATAGTCAAACTGGCTGCGCAACCTTGGAACTGATCGGTAAATTTTTCTTGGGGTACATGGGCAGTTTTAAGGAACTTTACCAAGGCCTTTGCATGAGCCTCAGAAAATAATAATAAAGCCAGCATGGAAATGTTTGATGGAGTTTGCTCTAGTTGCTTGACTATGTTGTAGTCGCTTCTTTTTATGATCTTTAGAATTTCCTCCATCTCTTTTCGGGAGGTCTCGGGGATAGCTACTGATTGTGCCTTCGTCTAGACAGGCTCAACCAGAATACCTTTACCTCGAGTCTCAGTTGACTCGGCAGCAGGAATGTCAGTAGGGGTGATAACAGGGATTGTAATAGTTTTGTCAACAAGAGTATTAGCGGAGATGATTGTAGGACTGGGAATAGCCTTTGGAGTAGCAGAAACAACATGAATGATTACGGGTCTAGAAACAGCTTTTGGAGGAGCAACTTCTGGAAAGAAAACCATTCCACTTTAGGTTATCTTACTAGTCCCTATGATATTACTGATATCGAAGTCAACTTTCTCAGAACTTGAATCTTCAACAGCTGGCCAATCTTGCTTGATACCGTGGTAGTAGACATCACCTCCATAATTCCATGGGACAGTTTTGTCTGATGAATACGGGATTGGTCCAGGCATTGTAATTATCAATGGAGCTACTTTAGGAACTGATGTAATTCTAACGGGTCTTTTGGTGGAGACCCTGGAAGAATTGTCGGAAATGGTCACGGTGGAAACATCATTATAAGAAACAGTTGGAATTAAAGTCTTCTCGAACAAAATCTCCTTGTTATCTATTAGGCATTGAATGCCTGCTTTTAACAGAGAACAGCTGGTTGGTGAGGATAAACAAAAATGACAGCTCTCATCACATCCTGGGAATACACCGGCATTCAACCAGTTCTTTTTGATAGTCAGGAGTGGGGTCACAAGTTCATCAACTGAAGTAACAAACATATCCTCTTCAATGACATTGACATCACGACCGTGCTTGGGCATAGGGGAAGTAATGACATCTAGAATTTCTGGCGCATCGAATTCAATCTCTTTGGCTTCAAGAAGGTCTTGTACTTTGTTCTCCAGAGGCCAACAGTTGTTAGTGTCATGGCCGGAACTCTCAGAATGGTATGCGCAGCGGGCATTAGGATGATAGTGAGGAGAGGTTGTGTTAGGATTCTTTGGAACTTCTTTCAAAGTCACTAGATTGGATCTTAACAAATGTAGTAATACTTGAGATAATGTCATATTAATTCGGGTGAAATGTCTGACTGGTCTTTCCATTCTTGGCTGGTTGCTTCTTTGCTGAGCAGGCGCATGTTTAGGAATCATGACAGCCCCCACCATTGGATGGCATTCAGCCGTATCTTGATTTCTCTGAGGATATACAGAAATAAGTTATTTCTTCCCAACGGATGGTTTTCTTACAGCAGCAGAGGATGCATCTTTTTGAATCTTCCAATTCTTTATCCTGGCCTCTACTCTTTCTCCGGTCAGTATCAACTCAATAAAGAATGCCGATGAACTCCCAATTAAGTGATTAAAGAAGGGACCAGACAAGGTGCCCAAAAACATGTCTACCAACTATCTTTCAGATAGGGGAGGCTGGACTCTTCCTGCTAAGTACCTCCATTTTTGTGCATAGTCTTTAAATCCTCACTTGAAACCATGGCCATACTCTGGAGTTGAGTACAGGTGGGCGCAAGATCAGCATTGTATTAGTATTGTTTGTAAAAGGCAGCGAAAAGATCTTCCCAGTTATGAACATTGGCTCTTTCTAGTTGATAAAACCAATCAAGTTGAGTTCCAAATAGACTATCTTGAAATAAGTGTACCCATAAATCCTTGTCAGCGGTATGAGGCTGGATTTTCCTCACATAGGATCAGAGATGCAATTTGGGACATGAAACTTCGTCATATTTGGCGAACACCGGTGCTTTGAATTTTGGGGGAATGATAATCCCATATACTAGACCCAACTCCTCAAAGTCCAATCCAGGCACTTTTTGAATTTCCATTGCGCTTAACCATTCTTCCAGATGCTTATACTTATCGTCGGCTGGAGGATATTGTTCTTCAGAATAATCTCCTTCTTCCTCTTCCTCTTTTGAATCTGGCTGGACAACTGCTTCCTTGCCTTTCCCATCTTGATTGTCTTTCTCACCAGATGACGTTGCAAAATCTAGGGTCCTTCTTGCTTGACCTTGAAATCTTCTTCCCATGTTTAGAACTTCGGTTATTTTCTTTGCTTTCTTCTTTTTCTATTCAACCAGCAAGGTCTTCAACTCTTCTTGTCCTTTGGCTAGAGTTAAGAACATCTGTTGAAACAGAGCATTTTGAGCTTGGAGGTCCTTCACCGTTTGCTCGAGATCCATCTTACTGAAATAAATAGTAGAAAGATGAGGAGACTTGTTGCAAGAAACCTTATTATGTTATGATGAATGGTAAATGCATATGCAATAATTTCAAGGATTTAAAGATTCAAATCTGTTTTAGACAAAAAGGAAACACACGTTATATTAATAAATTAAAGCTTGAGTACATCAATGCCTCTTTAGGCAAAACAATACAAAAAACTCTAAGATAAAAAGGTTGTACGCATCCTCTTTGGTGCAATGTAGGCATTCAGAGTCTGCTCCTCATGAACTTGCTTAGTGAGCTCCAAAACCTTCTTCTTGCTAGCGTAGAATTGGGCTTCAAAAGTGTCTCTCTTCCCCTTGAGTTGTATCCAATCTCTTTGTAAGTCTTCAAGAGAGGTGAGCATGTCAGGATGTATGATAGTGTATGGGACATCTCCTTCCATAACAGGCTCCATGATCACCGGGAGGATGGAGGGATAAGGCATCATAATACTTTGAGCGGGAGTTCATACCCATTTGAGGTGAGGCTCAGGAGGGGTGGAATTCTTATGTGGGCCATCCCTTCAATGAGCATCTCATGTGGGCCATCCCTTTGGGCGTAACCAAACTGTGTTAAGGCTAAGCAGGGGTTGTAGGTGATACCTCCCCTAATGCCAAGTAAAGGGACATTAGGGAATTCTCCACAACGGTCGACAATAGTAACATTCTCTATGGATCGGGAACACCAATTAATGTCTGAATGTTTGAGCGTCATCAACCTTTGTGACCACCTTGAACCTTGCTCGTTCTTCAATACAGATTGGGGAAGATGCAAAATAAACCATCTTGCCAAGAGAGGAGTGTAACACATAAGGATACCTCTTTTCCTCATAGTGCGAGTGTGAAAAGAATGTAGTATGTCCCCTAACAAAGTAGGCACTGGGTTACGAGACATGAAGATCTTGACGGTGTTCACATCTATGAGTTGGTCAGGATTTGGAAACAAAACCATCCCATAGATGAGGATAGCCACAATTTCCTCAAAAGCTTTCAAACCCAAAGAGTTCCAACAGTTTTGGGCTTTCTCAAACAAGAACTTTGCTAGGAAACCCTTGACACCACTCCTTGTTTCCCAATTGGTTGTGACATCAGATGATTGCAAGTGTAGAGCTTGAGCAATATCTTCTGGCTTTAGATCTCTTTCCATACTGTTGAAAGGTAGTTGATTGAGAATGAGAATCCTCAAGAGTTGGGAGAATTCTTCCAAAGTTGGCACAAGTTGATAATCGGGAAATGTGAAGCAATGGTGTAAAGGATCAAAGAACTGAAAGAGAAACTTCATCATGTCTTCATCAGTGTTGGAGGTGACCAAGTTTAGCAGGCGACCATGTCTTTCGGTAAATGGAGAGTTTTCAGGAATCCTTGATTCTATCAACTTAATTTGAGGATGGATCCTTACAAGATTGACTTGAATGGTTTTCCTGCGAATAGAATCCATGTCCTACAAAACAGAACAAAGATAAATCCCAAGATCCTTGAAATGGTTAGTGAATGAATATGATGTTTTGATGTTCATGATTTTATGTACAATTAAATATATACAAATAAATCAAACAAGTCCTTATGTTTAGGCTTGCATGAAGTTTTATAGGTAAGTACCTTCTTGAAGTTTAGTTGGCTTAAAACCTATCCTAGCAATAGTAATCGGGTTCTAAGGAGCTCAATATCACTGGTTTGTTTCCTTGAGCATTGTTTCAGCACAAACCTCTTTAATGGCGACCGAAATATCCCAAAAAACCAAACCTCAATGAGTGTAGTATCAAGTATCTACCAACTTCGGACTGCACCAAAGTCGGTCATCTCACTACGTCCTAAAGGCCAAGTTGGTCAAGTAAAGTTTCTAAAAGTTCATTAGTGCTTCATGACATCACTCAGCGGCCCCGTATTCTCCTTGATTAACTCAAGGGCTACCGGTACCCACAAATATGTCACACTAACGTAGCTATTGCTTAGACCATGTCGGTATACCCCACACAGTTTCCACAATATATTGCTACTTACCTATAAGGTATCCCCAAATCCGGGTAGAGGATTAAAACCCAAACAAATAAACATAATGTAAAGTAAATAAGTCAAACAATAAAGCAAGTAAATGTGATCTAACCCTAAGGTAACCCCACTTTTAGAATTTCCCCCAGCAGAGTCTCCAGTTTTGTGATACGGTGGGAGAACTGACTTGAAGGTTTTGCATTTTATCGCAAATGTTACAGTTAGCAAGAGTCACCACCGAATTTCTTTTATCCAAAAGGAAAGGTGAAAAAGCACAGGAAAGACCTTTGAGATTATTTCTTGAGTTCGGGGGGTAGATTATGAAAAAGGAAGGTATTAGTACCCTTTTCATCCATGGTTTTCCATGGGCTCTTAGTTACTTGCTAGATCACTTGCTTTTGTTTGAAATTGTGCTTTGTGTGGTTTTTGAAAGTATTCTTGTAAAGAGGCCATTGTTTAGGCAAGCTTTGTAATGATTCTCGTTCGTAAGAATGTATACACAAATGTTGATCTTTTGAAAATATTTTCAAGTTTGAAAGATGTTTTGAAAGTGTAGGTGTTTGTTTTGAAAATAACAAGGATATTTTGTTTTGAAATGGAGAAAGTAATTAGGAGCATTCTACCTACTTAAAAGTCTTTCATGTTCATTTCCTTTTCCTTTGACATTGTTATCTTACCATTGATTTGGTAAGTAACCCTATCTTTGGATGTAAACGGGACGGGCGCGGGTCATCGTATAACCATGATTAGCAATGTTTCAAGATATCTTAGCATTCTCTTTTAGGGACTAAGATTATTTGAAAGGCAACTTAGATAACGTCATCGAGGGACTATGATCTTATATTTTGTTTGTTTTTGTTAAGATACCTCGCATGCGTAATATGGCCATTTTGTAAGGCAACCAAGTGGATTTACCCTAGGTGTGCTTGTGTGCAAGTGTATTGTTTTCATGCTTGATTTTGTCTTTGATTAGGGTTTTCTAAGCATTGGTTTTGGTCTTTCCATACAAACCCTAATTACTAGCATTTGTATATAAAAGCGATAAATTGCGGAATTTAAAATTACTACGCTATTACAATACTTGTGGGAGGGGGGTGTACAAATTATAAATGGGGATTGCAAGAAAATAAAACTAATTATCTATTACAACCATATTGAATTGGTACAAGAATCGAAATAAATAATATACAAAATGAAATAAATGTGTAAGAATGTAAATGTAAAGTAAATGGATATTTTTGGATTTTTTAGGAAAAGGGTTTTGAGTTTAACCTAATTGACTAAAAGAAAATATAATTAATTAAAAGTAAAACTTAAATTTACTAGGAAAAGAATTTAAATAAAACCCTAATCTAAATATTAATTAAAAAATAAATTAAGTTTATGAGAAGAATATTTTTTGGTATTTTTTTCTTTAAAAATAATTTATAGTATTATAAAATATTTTTGGCCTTTTTTATATTAAAATAATATATTTTAATTGGTGTAAAAGAAAATAAATAAAAACCTAGTTTTTTAATTAAATTTATAAAACAATTAGTCAAAATAAATAAAGTATGATTAAATAAAATAATTTTGGTGAGAAAAAAATTAATAAACTATTTCAAAATATAAATCTACTATTTTTATATTTTTTTAATGATTTTTTAATATTAGATAAAATATTTAAGAAAAATAAATAAATAAAAATAAGAAAAAAAGAAAATAAATGGGCCAGGGTGTGTAAATGAAACAGGGGGTCAAAAAGTAAAAAAAAAACATAAGCCCAAGGAGATGAGGCCCAGGCGCTTGCCAAAAAGAAAGTCAGAAATGCAAAAAATGTGAAAAATCCAAAAGAGTACCATTGGGGCTCGAACCCAGGTCCCTCAAGTCACAGGCGCGTGCTTCTACCACTGGGGTGGCTATACACCCGCTTATATAATCAAAACAACAAATACATGATAGTAAACAAGTCCATGGCCTGGACTTCTTCTTCAACCTCACGCCCAGCCAGAGCCTCTGTAACTCATTCAAATCTCAACATAAATGAAAACTGTAAACATGAAACTTGTAGCAAATTTCCTCACGATTTCAGAAATGCAAAGTAATAAAATTATAGATCAAAGATAAGCATGAATTTTAATGGCCCTAATCTGAACCCTAAAAATTTCAGAAACTTCAATCTTAAAATTCTCCACGCTCAAGCAAAATTAATGAAAACTATGAACATGGTTAGCTTTAGGGAAATGATATCTACATTTTTCATTTACAAATAAACCATTAATGATACTTGTATGAAAAGTTCCAAAGTCAGAAAACTTACCTTGCAAGAGGGTATTGGGTTTGGAGTTTGAGAAGCTTTCAGTGAGTTCCAATGATTGGATTATCTTCCTCAAGTTCCCAGGAAGCTAATGGGATGCTTTGCTTGAACTGGAAGTGCCTGAGGAGTTCTGGAGAAGTCCAAGTGCAAAGCTATATTTTTTAAAATGGAGGATGGTGTTAATGGTGTTACAGTCTTGTAACAGGGTGTGGGATGAGTTCTAGATGATTTTTAGAAACTTTAGGAACAAAAAGGCTTGAAAACGCACGAGGGAGATGTGAGTTTCAAAATTTTGGCCAGGTTAGGCAACAATGGAGGTATGTGATAAAGTTCTGAGCTCTTGGTGTTTTTTAGGGGTCAAGCATGCGTGTGATTTATGGAAAATGGCTTGTGTATCTATAAGCAAAGAGGTTTGAGTGGTTTTTTAAGTCAGAAGTACAAGTTACAAGCTATTTGCTATGTTACTTGATTTTCAAGAAAAGTGGAAAACCAAGTTTCAATGTGTAGTACAAGCATGGGCTGGGTGATTGTAAGTGTCTAAACCATTTCTCTTATGTTATGAGACATGTATGATCAGAAAAGAACACGTTCAAGGCTCAAGAACAAGTTTTGTGCAAAAAGTCACTTTATCAAAATGGCATTGTGCACTTTCTTCCCAAAATGGATATAAAGCATGGCCTTGCATTGAATGCTTGAAATGAGACCTCTAACAGCTATGAAAGCAATTAATTATGGAGTGCCTAACAAGTTTGAGGCCTGCAAAGTAGAGGTTATGCAGCATAAATTTGAATTTTGAATTTGTTCATCACAAAATGACTTGTAATTCAAGTGATAAATCCCTAACTTCATCTCTTCGATTCTCACTACTAAAAAATTATCTCAAGGAGTTATTGGAAATTTTGGAAAGCTTGAAATGTGCTTTAAAACCTATATTTGAACCACTTTTGAAAATTCCCCTTGTAACTATATGAAAAAGTGCCTTGAATTAGGTCAAAATCCTGACCAAATTAGGGCAAAATTTCACTAAGTGTTTTTGTTTCATGACCATGTATTCTTAAAATTATAACTTGAGATCTAAGCATTTTTAGAAGGGGTTGTGTGAAGAAAAGTTGTAGATTTAATGGAGATATACAACTTTCATGTTGGAAGTTTCTTTTGAATCATCTTGCATCACGGTGAAAATTTTGTTCAAAGTTGTGAAAAAATAAGAATTTTCCAACACTTAGAAAATTTTTTAAGTTTAGAAATTTTAACTTTTCAAAATGAAATCTTGAATTTTTGATTTCTTGATGAATAAGTTTCATATTTTGACATGCTTTGATGAATTTTGATCTTTGACATTTGAATTTGACCAAAAAGTGAAAGTTTGACTTTTCAGTATACAGTGGACTTTTGATCAGTTGACTAAAAATTCATCTGTCAATCCATTGGACCTGAGCAATGTTTTGAGCCATGTCATTAGGTCAAAATGATGAAATTGGGCTCTTGAGATCATGCCTTAAACCAATTGATCATTTTCTAGGTCAAAAAATAGAAATTTCCCTTTCTCAATCAAAACCCTAATTTTGACCATTTTTCCCTTTTGATTATTTGATCAAATTTCTTGAGGGATTGTGGTCCAAACTTGATCAAACGATACATATGAGTTTAAAATGTTGATGTGGATAAATAATTATGAAGTTTGACTGTAAATTGGCTATGGTTGACTTTTTCCTCAATACAATTGATTTTTAGGTCAACTGCTCAATTGACTGAGCAAAAGTGTGATCCAAAGCTTGAAACTTGACATGAGCAATCTTGAGGGTCCATAATGATCCACGAGAGTCATATGTGGCATTGGAAGTTCAAATATCCTTGTGAAATCTTAAACCCTAATTTTGGTCATCAGTGCTTAAGGAGGTGTCTTGAGCTGATCAACCCTAATGCAGTCTTGAGTCAAAGGAGATCTTGTGAGTAAATTCTTAATAAATGAGAGTGCAAGTTTTGGGGTACAACATCTGCCCCTGTTAAATCTTCTTAAGCCTGAAGAGTTAGATTGGCGAGCTTTTTCCATTCGTGACTCGAAGGTGGAAGATGATTGGACATTAGAGTGCCTAGAAATTTGCACTCGGTGATGTGATTGTTGACGGTATATGGAATTGGATTTAAGATGCCATTTGGAGGGATGGTGGAAAGTTGTCAGAGATGGGATTGCAGATGCCATCCAGAAATGATTGTTGAACCGTATCTGTAAGTTTAAATTGAATGAGTATCATAATGATATCCGTGTTTGGAGCGTGTCTGAATTGTATCTAAAAGTTGAATCTGAATGATTATCAGGATGGCATTCGTGTCCGGAGCATATCTAAATTGTATTTGAAGATTGAATCTGAATGAGTATCAGGATGGCATCCGTGTTTTGGCGTATCTGAACTGTATATGAAGATTGAATCTAAATGAGTATCAGGATGGCATCCGCGTCTGGAGCGTATCTGAACTGTATCTGAAGATTGAATCTGAATGAGTATCAGGATGGCATCCGTGTCTGGAGCGTATCTGAACTGTATCTGAAAGTTGAATCTGAATGAGTATCAGGATGGTGTTGGCTGAATATTTTGATACTGTGATTCGAAATGAAATCACTATGGTTGAGCTTTGTTTGAATAAAGCAAATTTCATGATTTGGAATGGAAGAGAATGTTTGTTTCAAATGGAAATATTAGAGTTCAAGGTTTTGAATGATAAGCTGTGGAGTGTGAGTCTAAAGCCTTGTTCGAAATAATCATAAGAGTATATTTGTGAAGGTCATTTTTGGAAATAACCTATGAACAAACTCGAAACGAAAAGTTCCAAAACATTTGAAATTCAAACGTGAGCGGGATATTGGAAATTCAAATACACAAGCATAAGAGTGTTCGAAGACGCGTGGAGGCTAGAGGGAAGCAATGCTCTGCATGCTTCGAACGTGGCAGATTCTGATAGCAAAACCGTTATTGTCGAATAGTATAAATAGAAGTCTTATTGTTAGGATTTAGTGTGTCATATCTGTTGTACAAATTCAATAAACATTCAAAATACCGTATGGACAGGGAAACAAATGCTCGAAAGATGTACGTATGATAACACCAGCATTTACAATTCAATGAAAACTCTTTAGATTTTCCAATTTTATCTTTCACTTCTGTTTCATTTGTGTTTCAAGCAATTTTATGTTTATGCCTTTACATTAAAGCCTTTGTACTCGAAGTCATTTATTCCTTTCTGCATTTAAATACTTTTCTTATGGTCGAAACCTCTAAACATTTAGTAACTTTTACATCCACCCATTTAATCCTGCCATTTATCCAATTTCAAGTCTTTAAACTTTTCTCATGAATATTCCTAATACCATATAGAAGTTATCCTTCGAACCATTCAGTATAGTAATCGAAGCGGATTGAATATCTTTGGAACAACTCTAATTCGAAATCCTAAATACAAATGTCAGTTTTACAATTAGACTTAGCCAAACAACTATGTTCCATAGGATCAATCTAGTCGATCCTGTAAGTTACCAGAGAGATTGAATAACAGTAATTAAGTTTATTTGATAGTTTGGAAGACTAGCGGTTGTTCACCAGAAATCACTGTGAACAAATTGGCACACCCGGTGGGACCCGTTGTTAAGAAAGTTGAAAGTAAAGATTTTTTAGGATATAATCTTGTTGCGTAAGTTCTTTTCTGGATATCGATTTCGCCGTTATATGAACCTTAGAAGTGGTAGAACAACTAATAGTAACCAACCCTTACCCGGAAGAAAACATAGTAGTAGGATGTCTAATCCAGGAAATCAACAAGGGGAACAAATTGCCTCACATGGAACGGGTACCAACACGTCTGTTTCGACAGGGACGTCTAATGCGATCCCTACGAACGCACAGTTTGTTGCATCTTCTACCAGTAGTGTGGCCACAAATGGAGCAAGTGGCATGACAACCAACAGTTCGACCCTAGGAAATACATGGACCACTGGTTATCTTGCGGGATTTGTCCCACCATCAGGGACACAAACCCATTTCGCCACCCCACTAACTAGACCACCCGGTTTCGATGGCAACAGACACAGAAATACCTCTTATGGGATGCCAACATCTTTTATGGCAGGTTTACACAATTCCACATCAAATTCGTCACCACAATTTGGATCCGGATCTGGGGCCAGCCAATTTATGACAAATACCCAAGGTTCAGTGGGTCACAATACATTGCCTATCTTAACCACAGAAAATAAGATGGCCTTTAGACAATTAATGGATGATAGTAACCATAATATGACAGGAGTGTTAGCGCAGACTATGCAAGAAATCTTTGCCCCAATAGTACAAAATGTAACTGTAACCAACAGAGAAAACGCGGACAACATGAGTCGAATAGCAGATTTTTTTGCTCCGCCAGAAAGGCGTAGGCAGAATCAGGCGGGGGTTCGAGCGAACATACCCATCATAGAACAAATTGCTGATGACCCACCCTATAGACCAGCCAGAGAGGGGGTTAACTTGGGGGCAAGGGCACAAAGGTTAGAAGCCCCAGTGATTCGAGAACCACAAAGGGGAGTTATAGAACCAGGGGCAAGGGTCAAAAGGTTAGAGGTCCCAGAGTTTCGAGAAGAACAACCTAGAGGAGTTGTCATGGTGGGTCGACACCAAGATGCTGATGAAGTCGTTCATAGAATTCGAAATGAAAACATCTTGGCAGAAAATAATTTAACCAACATGATAGAAAGGATTATGGCTCAAAACGGTCTCAATACAGGTATTAGAAGTCCAAACTATTCCTATCCCATAATAGATTATGTGATGCATACTGATTTACCAAGGGGATATAAAGTCCCTAAATTTACAAAGTTCGCTGGAGACACCAATGAGTCAACAGTTGAACACATAGCCAGGTATCTAACCGAAGCAGGAGATATAGCAAATAATAAAGACCTTAGGATTAAATATTTCCCAAGTTCCCTAACCAAGAACGCTTTCACATGGTTCACCACTTTGCCTCCTGGGTCCATAGATACTTGGACTCTTTTGGAGAGGTTATTTCATGAACAATTCTACACGGGACAATCTAAAATAAGCCTGAAAGAGTTAGCCAGTGTCAAGAGGAAGTTTAATGAACCCATAGATGATTATCTGAATAGGTTCAGACTCTTGAAGTCTTGATGTTTCACAGTAGTTCCTGAACATGAGTTAGTCGAAATGGCTGCTGGTGGCCTAGACTACTCCATTCGAAAGAAATTAGATACACAACACTTGAGGGATATGGCCCAACTAGCAGACAGGGTTCGACAAGTCGAAAGACTAAAAGCCGAGAAGGCCAGGGTTTTTAAAAATAACAAGAAAGAAAGGGTCTTCTATGTCGGAACTGAGGAAGCAGAAGATTACCCTGAATTCGAAGAGGTCAAAATTGATCTCGCTGAATTGAAACAGGCTCCCCCTTATTCTTGTAAATTACTAGTTCCCACAAAAGGGAAAGAAATTATTTAAAATGAGAAAAGTGACAAGTTCCCAAAGAAGGTTTATACCTTCGACGTAACGAAATGTGATGAAAATTTTGATTTGCTTGTCAAAGATGGCCAACTAATAGTGCCATCAAATGTAAAATTACCACCTTTAGATCAAAGAAAGAAAAGAGGATTTTGTAAGTATCACAGTTTCTTAGGCCACAAAACCTCACAATGTTTTCTTTTCAGGGATCTGATTCAGAATGCAATCAAGGATGGTAGACTAAGGTTCGCTGACAAGCCAAAGATGAAGGTGGATGATGACCCTTTAGATGTTGCTGACACCAACTACTCCGAACCTGCATACATTGGAGAGATAAACATGGTTGGAGTAGATGAAGGTGACGCTCCATCAGATAAGGAAAACACCAAAGATAAGAACTGCGTGTTAGTGGAAGTCGAAAAGGAAGTTACTGAGGACTTCCATAAGGAACAAGAGGCTTCGATCGAAGCAGTTCCTTTGATTGCTTCGAAAGAGATCCAGGCTACTGAAGGCCAAGAAAACCAGAAACAAAATTTGACACAGGCTACTGAAGGCTTGAGGCAAAAGTTGGAGAAAGTACAGATCACATTGCCAGTTGTTCCTCAGAAGGAAATATGGGATACTTTGGGGGAACCCAGCGGAAAGTTCGATTACATGGTGAAGTATTCCGCCCCAAAAAGTTCAAAGACTCGAATTGAAGACATCAAACCTACAGGATGGGGAGATGCTGATATAAAAGGAGAAGATGTGGATGTTAACATGGTAAATATGGAGCAACCTTGTTTTGAAATGGAAGAAATGGAAAGGTACTTAGAGAAAGAAAAATACAAGATGGAAGACAGTTACACTAGGGATGCCAGTCTCAAAGATTACCTTATGCTATGCCACAAAGAGAATGCTGCAATGATGTTATGCCCCAGATGTAGCATCATTTGTAATCAGAGAATTGCTGCAGACTTTGAAAAAAGACAAAGGGCACGAACAGGCGTCAACTGGCACCAGGATAACCAGTTGTTTAAATGCTACCCTAAGGCTGGAGAAAGTCTTATGGGGTTTTTAGTTCATTGTCACAAAGGGGCAACCAAATGCTTAGTGTGTCCAAGATGTTCTGCAGTATATGATCAGAAAGTGGCTGAAACCTTCGAAACAGCCCCTTTCGCCCCATGTTGGAACCACAGAGAAACTGGTCAAATGGGCCAACGTTTCGAGAACAACTACACCCAACGAAGGCCTGACAGCCCTTATCCTAGAGGCACTCGAAGGGTAACATTTAAGGTTCCTGTTGATGCACCAACGGACAAGTGGCTACAAGTTAGAGCTGACAACGGGAGAGACAAGTGGAGGAATAATGAACAGAATACACGCCATGCCATGTGTTGTACCCCAAAATTTTCCCTCCCATATTCTTCAAAGTTTTGACAAGCATCATCTCAATTTTCTCAAGTCTACTCAAGGGTTGCACAGTCAACCATCCTCATAAGCCAGTCAAAATTAGGGTTTTGGTTCTTGCAAGGAAGTTGAGGTTTTCAAGGGCTCAATCAAGTCACATATGCCTATACATATTGTCAAGCATCCATATGCCAAGTTTCAAGGCTCACAGCATCAAGTTGCACAGTCAAAAGCCCTAATTGCCTCACAGTCAACTGTAGGGGTAAAATGGTCATTTGGCAGTCAAAAGTCAAAATTTTTGTTCAACATCTTATTTTGAAGCCACAATCATAATTTGATCAAGTCTTGATCATGATTCCACAAGAATGGCTCAAAAATCATCAAGATGCAAAAGTTTCTATTTTTGGACAGCTGAAAAGTCAACTGTAACTTGACCAAGGCATAACTTTTTCATGGTTCATCATAAAAATCCCATCCAATGCTCATCTTTAAGGGGAGGACATTTCCTACAACTCATCTTCACATCCCAAGTCCAAGAAATGCTCTCACAAAAAGTTACCAATTTCAACATTATAGGTCATTTTCAAAAGTCAACAAAAAGACATTTTAAGTCAAAGACCATAACTTGAGATTGGTAAATTCAAATGACATGGGACCAAAGGCATTGGTTAGAGGACTTCAAGACCTTTCCAAAATGTCCAAGAACATGTTCATATGATCAAAATTGAGCAAGATATGCATTGGAGAAGTTGGGAAATTTTTGTGAAATGGCAAAAGTCAACTATCCTTGAAACTTCAATTTTTGACAAAAGGGTCCACTTTTTTCCACTTGATTCAGCCTTGTCATGCCACCCACGTGTCCCATGATCAATTTCAAGACCAAATAATTATTTTTCTATTTTTATTTAATTTTTATGGATTTAATTCATTTTAATCCATAATAATTCAAGTAAATCTAAAAAAATTAATTAAATGGTATCTTATGGTTTGAATAGCCTTCATGAAGCATTTGCAACCTACCAATTTCGTGCTAAGCTCATTTAGGCATGAAAATTCAAATTTTGAACAAGCTTTGAAAGGCCTTTAATGGTGGTTAAGACAAAATCCAAAGCTTAATTGCAATGGTTAAAGGCTCCTAAATGTGACTTATTCTCACTCATTACTACATATGCAAGCCTTGCAAGCCTCATTCACAACCTAGAGTGTGCACAAACGGCCAGAGCAAAATCCAAAAAGTGTCAAAAAAAAGTGTGAGATCAAAAGGAGTGTTGCAAGCATTTTCAGGCCAAAAGGAGAACGTGACTCTCTTCTTTGCCATACTCTGAAGCTAAAGCAACCCTTGCCACGTCCTAAGGTCCATCATATCGCGCTGTAAGTTATCCCAGGTCCCCCCAAGTCTAAATATTATTTTTTCTAACAAATTCCCATGCAGCTTCCTAGACGCGTTCCACCATAGGCCTCATACAGATGCGCGCCAAGTGTCTCAAAAGATCAATCCAAAGGCCAAAGGGTGCTCCACACCATGCTCCCTGGTCAACGCGCCTCTGGACGAATCAAAAATGAAAAAGGCTTGAGACAATGGGCCTAAATTCCTGATTCACCCCCCTTGGGTTTGCATTTTTGTTTTGTCATTTTATTTTTTTATTTACCTTATTTTATCTCTTATTCTTTTTTTATTAACTATTAACATAATTAATATTTTTCATAAAAATCAAAAAAACACTAATATTATTATTATTATTATTATTAATTTCATGTTATTTTTTTAAATAAAATATTAACAAATAAAATAGTTTAATTAAGTCAATTTCATTCTCTTTTCTTTATAATAAGTAAAAACAATTTAGAATTAGGTCAACTTTTAATTTTAATTCCTTTTATAATATTTTTCATAAAAATCATAAAAACACAAAAATATTTTTCTTTTAATTAATTAATTAATTAGTTATTAATTTTAATTTCATTAATTACAAAAAAAAAGGACAAAATTCAATTCTTATTCAAAAAAGGGTCAAAACCCTTAAGACGTTCCCGATTCCATTTTCTATTCGCGCGTATTTATTTATTTTGATTATTTTTGTAAATGCTTCTGGAAGTGTAATAGTTAATTAGGACCTCCTTTATTGCTTTATTTATTTTCCTGCACTTTATTTACCAAAACGGGTTTTTGTCTTTGGCGATGTATAGACCCGCGCCTTGTAGTAGTGTAGAATTTACATTTCCGCAATTTATTTTCCGCACTCCTAACTGCTAATATGCATGAAAGAATGTATGTAAATAAAATCAATCAGTAGCTCACAAATAACATGTACAAGATAACCTTAACTGAAAAACAACACACAAAGCACATGCCACTTCTAGGGTACGCCTCACTGGTTGCCCCGAACGTGGTCATCAAGTATAGGGTGTCTTAGAGGTCGCCCTTCTGTCTAAAAGATCCAGTTGCCTCGAAACGGTTGCCTCGGATACAAAGGATCTAGGACATTAGGGTTACTTCTAAGGTGTCCTACCATTACTTCGGTGACCATACATGTCCCTTAATCGAATTGACCCGAACAACTCCAACGATGGTGCTACCTTCCTCTCAATGGTGGGATAGCACTATCTAAAGGACTCTTACACAGCCTAATTCCTTAGAGTAGGTAGATTCTTCTGGGTACTTGCTCTTTTCAAACAAACAAAACAACTTTTCGCACTCACACTTTCTAAAAGTTTTCAAACAAATTTTTCATACACTCTTGAGGACAGATACAAGAGTTACTTAGAAAATTTTCAAACGAAACTTTTTTCAAAACCCACACACACACTTGAAAAGCAAACAAATTTTGAAAACATAAGAGCAAGTACCTAAGAGCCCATGGATAACCATGGATAGAAAGGGTGCTAACACCTTCCCTTTCTATAAATCTACCTCCCGAACCGAGAAACATTCTCAAAGAAGGAATTTTGCTGTGCTTTTGTCCTTTCCATGTTGGAGAACATAAAAGACGGTGGCGACTCTTGCTTACCGCGACATTTCGCGAAACCAGCTTAAAAAAACAGTCAGTTCTATTTCCACCGGTCACAGAACTGGCGACTCTGCTGGGGACACTAAAAGTGAGGTGTACCTTAGGAATAGTTCATCATCATGTTTTCAATTGCTTGCTTTACTTGATTTAATATTGTGGGCCTGTTTTGGGAGTTTCATAGATCCTAACCCGGATCTGGGGGATACCTCTTAGAAAGTAGCAACAAACTGTGAGGGAACTGTGTGGGGTATACCGACACGGTTGAAGCAGTTCGCTACATTGATGTGGCACTTTGGTGAGTACCGGTAACCCTTGAGTCAAGTCGAGGAAAGTACGGGGCCGCCGCGTGGTGTCATGAAGCATCAACTGACCTTAGGAACCTTACTTGAACCATCCTGGCCTCTTTAGGGATAGTGAGATGACTGACTTTGGTGCAGTCCGAAGTTGGTTGATACTCGATACTACACTCATTGAGGGTTGTTTTCTTGGAATATTTTGATCGCCAGTCCAGTGGCTAAATCAAAACAATGAACACAGAAAACAACCCAATGATATTGAGCTCCTTAGAACCCGGTTACTTTTTATAGGACAGGTTTGAGCCCACCAACTTCAAGAGGGTAGTACCCCAAACTTCATGCTGGCCTGAACTCTAAGGGTTGTCTTGTGTGACTTGTGTGCCTTCAAACTTGACTACTTGCATGCTTGTTATCTGACACTTGAGTTTCTTGCAGGTCTTGTTTACAGTCCTTAATCTGGACTCATAACAGGGTTTACCTACATTACTCCACACATAGCATAACATCATGCCATCATACCATTGCATACATCCTACATAAGGACTAATCCATTTCAAGGATCTCAAGGGTCTGTGATGCAGGTCATGATGAATCAAACTGTCTAGCAAGGGGCAAAGGGGATTTATTTTCCTCTAGCCAAGGTTAATGACTTGAGTCAGGGGCTATGACCCACTCGATATGGTGAGCCTTGACTCTTGAAGAAGGACTCTCAGCAACATGAAGTTCCTTCAATCAAGCTACCCAAATTAAAATTTTAACAAGTTTCTCTGTTTACCCCGCGAGATCCTTGAAAACATCGCATGCATACATACATATCATTGCATTGCAGGTACCCTTTTGACAAGTCACTTACCTTCTTCGCTGTTTATTTCAGTAATGGATTCCCAACAAGACAATCAAGATCTTTATGCTCAAGAGACTCGGTTCAAGGCAATCCTCCTAAACCTATCCAAGGGGCAGGAAGAGCTGAGAACACTCCTCATGGGGACTTTGGTCAGGAACAGTCCTGAAGACGATAGGGACGAACGACTGAAACGTATACAAGCTGAGGTGGATACAATGAGAACCCAGATGCTGGGGAAAATGGCTCTTGTCCAAGACTTATCTCAAAAACAAGGAGAGCTCCGGGTTCTCGTCAACCAACTGCTTCGGGATAACCAACTGGGGCAAACATCTAAGGTTGAAGAGCAAGCCATCATTCAACCACCCGTGGGGCAAAAAGACAAGGGAAAAGCTCCTCAGTTTGCTTCGAGGTCACAAGCCCAGCATCAACCTCACCCGCGTCAACAGGGTAATCGGCGTAAGCAGAATACGTCTGGAAGACATTTCTCGGAGACTGGTGTGCCATCCTCACTAATACTGAAACACTTGTTGGAGGTCAAGTTGATTGCTTTAAAGGATCCTCCTAAGAAGCTCAACATAACCTCCCTAAAGTACAATCCTAATGAAAGGTGTGCCTACCATTCTGACAGTCCTGGACATGACACTGACGACTGTTGGAGCCTGAGTAACAAGATGCAAGACTTGATTGACGGAAGGGTGCTGGAGTTCATGCCGGGAGGGAAAATGAAAATCTTCTGCTGAGAATATTCCATCTGAAATGACTGGTGCAAACTAAGAAGCTTTTGTTCATTCGAATGTTCAAGTTGTATTTTTCTCTGATTATTCAAACATTTGTTCATGTCAAACTCTTTTACTTTATCAATGCATCGCATATGTCTGTTTTGAATCAATATATTCTCATTCGCTATATTCAAACTGCTTTCATTTTTTGATGTCAACTCTCAATTAATAATTCTAAGCCTCTTGAGGGAGGATGACGAAAACGATACCACAGTCTTTACAATATGCTTTTGAATAGACCCCGCTGATGAGGTACAAGCATTGTTTCAAATCCTAAACAGTGGAGTTATAAGGAAGATAATCCCTCGTCAACCCCTTTGAGCCAAAGAAGTTGGAGTTTTTCTTTTCGAAAATTAAAACCCTTAATCATAACCTGGGGCAGGGTAGTTTTCTCAGTTGATCCAAGTGCACAACGAATGGCACCAAAGGAATCTTTACAAAACAAAAGACAGTGATGGTTCTGTATAATCATAAGGACAGACAGTCATTACCTCCCAAAAATAAAAGCCCATTAAGTCAAAACCCATGAAAGAGACTTATAAAACTGGGGCATCCCGCTGACTGTAATCACAAAAGAAACAGTTCAGGCAAAAATAGGGATAACGAAATCAAAAAAGAAAGAGGTCATACAAACCCTCAACACAAAAGGAAATTACTGCCTATTCAAAATAAACTGTCAGTATCCGAACCATCACTGGTATATCAAAGCAAAGACTCAAACAAGGTCTAACGCACGATCAGCTGGGTTTAGGTTTGAAGAACATCACGAAGAGCGGGTGGTGTGATCGGTGGATCTGGAACTGACTGTTTTAAAGCTGGTTCGCGAAATGTCGCGGAAGCAAGAGTCGCCACCGTCTTTTATTTTCTCCAAATGGAAAGGACAAAAGCACAGAAAAATTCCTTAAAGAGATTGCTCTCGGTTCGGGAGGTAGGTTATAGAAAGGGAAGGTGTTAGAACCCTTTCTATCCATGGTTATCCATGGGCTCTTAGATACTTGCTCAATGTGTTTTCAAAATTGTTTGTTTGCTTTTCAATGTGGGTTTAAAAGTTTCTTTGAAAAATTTCAGTTCGACTCGTACGTCAGAGTGTTTGAAAAATTTGCTTTGAAAGCTTTTGAAAAGTGTTGGTGTGAAAAGTCTTTGAATTTTTGTTTTGAAGAGAGCAAGTATCCATGAGTCGTCTACCTACCCTAAGGAATTCGTCTGTGTAAATGTCCTTTAAAGTAGTGCCATCCCACCATTGAGAGGTAGGTAGCACCACCGTTGGAGGTGTTCGGGTCAATTCGAGTTTAGGGACATGGTGATCACCAGAGCAATGGGAAGACACCTTAGAAGCTACCCTCATGCCAGGTTCCCGGATCATGAGGACTTACTAAGACGTCCTCTACTCGACGATCACCTTTCGAAATGGCAAGGCAACAGTGAGGCGTACCCTAGGGGTGGGGTGTGCGAATTGTGTGTCATGTTTCAGTTATTTGTCTTGTCATGTTTATTTGTGATCTATGCTTGATTTTAATTAAGGCATTCATTCTTGCATGCTTCTTAACAGTTTAAATATTTGCGGAAAAAATAAATCTAAGGCTATTACAAATGGCGCGGGTCCACATCGCCAAAATAAACCGGACCCGATTTGACTGAAAGTAAAGAAGCAATAAAATAAAAGTGCGAGAAATAAAGTTACAAGGCTTTGGGACATGTACATAATTATAATAAATGACATAAAGCAAATGCGCGAAATAAAATAATTAAAACAATGGGCGTTGGACCCTTTGGCAAAGAATTGAATTAATAAGGAATTTAAACTTAAAATTAAATGTTTTTGGTATTTTATGTTTTTTTTTAAGATTTAAAAGAAAAAGAATTTATTGAAATTAAAAATAAAATGCTAAACCCTAGTTCTAATGTTTTTTAATTTATTGCGAAAATATTTAAGTTTTAACCTAATTTAAATCTAAGTTAATTTACATGCAAAAATTTAATTTATGAAAATAAATAAAATAAGCAATATTATGATAAAAAGGGAAATTAAGAAGAATAAAAATTAAACCTAATTCTATTTTTGGATTTTAGTTATTAAAAGGATTAAAATTATAACCTAATTAAACTAAATATTTACATGTAATTTATTTATGGAAGTAATTAAAATAAAAATTATATTTTTTGCCTTTTTTCTGATTTTTATGATATTTTTCATATTTTTTGTAAAAATAATTAATTAATTAAAAAAAATAAATAACATAACAATTGAGAAAATAAAATATAAAAAGAAAATCAAACCAGGGGGGGTAGCCCCAAAATTGGAGGTAAGGCCTAGCATTCTGGCCCATTTATCTTTGAGTTCGTTGACTTTTTGAATCCTGTATGATGCGTTGACTGGGAGTATAGCGTGTTCCTTGAACCTTGGCCTTTTGATTGATGGAACTGGATGCGTGTGTTGGCTTGAGATGGTGAACGTATGGTGATCCACAAGGGTGTGCTGCATGAGATTAATTGATGAAAAATGATATGGAACATGTGAAAGACCTGGGGTTCGAACCCAGGTCAAGGGGATTGCTAGCGCTTGCATCAACCATCTGTGCCAATTGACTTATTTGATATATAAATAAACAATGAATATAATAAGAGAAAACGTGGGTTAGTTATTTGGAACGCGCGCAAATTTGAAACACCCAACCACTGCTTGCCAACGCATCATCGTCTTCGTTCTCTTTTTTATTTCCTGAAACATGAAAACAAACAGCAACGGTTTTAACCCGTTGCCATAGAGGCCATATCAAAAAATAGCGAATAGGATTCTACTGGTCATAAATTCATCGCGAGTGCACCATTCTAATCGTCCAGACGCATTGAACTTCGTGGTCTTAGTCTTGGGTCATGATTTTGCCTTGGGTGAAAAACCCCAATTCAAGAACTCTGAAACCCTAAAAATCAGTTATGGTATAATCTCGTATAGCACAGAAAAACGTAATTAATGGTGTTAGTTAGCTTCAAAAACTCACAACAAACATGAATCAACAAATAAAAATGGCAAAGGATGCATAAATCGTGATGTGCAATTCCAAATTTTCCTCTGTACAGTTTTGAGTCATTGTACCAATTCTTGAGGTTTTTGTTGTTGTTGTTGATTGGAACGTGATCAGGAGAGTTTTAGGAAGCTATTAGAATCAATCTTAGGACTTGAATCCACCTAGAACCTTGATTTCAGATTTGAGTTATATGGCCAATTTTTCAAGTCTTCAATAAGCTTTTGAGCGCAGCATATGGTGTCCAAGGCTTAGGGTTTGACTCAGTGCTTATGATGGAAGAGAATTAGGTCATTAGTTGGCCTTTTTCCATGCCCATGAGAGAATTGGTCTTAGGTCTTTTTCATTAACAAACTTTTCCTTCTTTTAAGCCAAGACCAAGACTTAGTGTATAATCTAACCCTAGCATGAGGTTGTGAGCTGGCACATGATATATGGAAGCTATCCCAATTCAAATGACACTATTTCATTGACTTTTGAATTTTATTTGAATTTTTAAAGATTTAAAATGAATTAAATTAT
Organism: Vicia faba; assembly: GCA_948472305.1. NCBI lineage: Eukaryota > Viridiplantae > Streptophyta > Magnoliopsida > Fabales > Fabaceae > Vicia > Vicia faba. The sequence goes on from CATIWC010000232.1 coordinate 76,433, forward strand.
CAAAAATTAAATAAAATAGAAAAATCAATATTTGGTCTTGAAATTAATCATGGGACACGTGTGTGGCATGACAAGGCTAAACCAAGTGGAAGAAAGTGGGCCCTTTTGTCAAAAATTGAAGTTTCAAAGATAGTTGACTTTTGCCATTTCACAAAAATTTCCCAACTTCTCCAATGCATAACTTGCTCAATTTTTAAGCTTTTCTCATGTTCGTGGACATTTTGGAAAGGTCTTTGAGTCCTTTAACCAATGCCTTTGGTCCCATGTCATTTTGATTTTCCAATCTCAAGTTATGGCCTTTGACTTAAAGTCCCTTTTTGTTGACTTTTGAAAATGACCTATAATGTTGAAATTGATAACTTTTTGTGAGAGCATTTCTTGGACTTGAAGTATGAAGATGAGTTGTAGGAAATGTCTTTCTCTTCAAAATGAGCTTTGGATGGAATTTTTCTGATAATCCATGTGAAAGTTATGCCCTGGTCAATTTCAGTTGACTTTTTCAACTGTCCAAATATAGTAACTTTTGCATCTTTGATGATTTCTGAGCCAAATTTTGAGAATCATGATCAAGCATTGATCAAATGATGTTTGTGGCTTCAAAATGATATGTTGACCAAAAATTTGAACTTTTGACTGTCAAATGACCATTTTGCCCCTACAGTTGACTGTAGTGCAATTTAGGGTTTTGACTGTGCAATTTTGAGCTGAATGCCTTGAAACTTGATATGAGGATGCTTGACCATGTTTGTAAGCATATGAGACTTGATTGAGCCTTTGAACACTTCCTTTTCTTGATCAGACTCAAAACCCTAATTTTGACTGTTTAGGAGGCAGTTGGACTGTGCCACCCTTGGGGAATTTTGTGACTTGGCTTGGCAATTTCTTGAAGAATATGGGAGGGCAAATTTTGGGGTACAACAGTTGCCCCTGTTCAATCTTCTTAGACCTGAGGATGCAGATTGGCTGACGTGCCTTTCGTAATCCGAGGGTAGAAGATGATTGGACACTAGAGTGCCCAGAAATTTGCGCTCACATAGTGGCAGTGATGGTGGAATGGGCTTATAGATGCCATCTGGATGTTTGATTGCGTAAGAGATTCCTTGGCGAGAACCTGTATACCTGCAAAACAGAAAATGAGTACCTGACACGTTGCAGGAGCTGATTTTTAGATGCCTGGTATAGATGTGCCCTGACTGGTTACAGGAGCTGAGTCTGGAGCTTCAAACGGCGATGAAAGAACCAGGGATGATTACTACCTTAGCATGAATGGTAAGAGAACCTTGGGCGACTTTAACTTCAACAACGCTTGTTGAGAAAAACATCTTGGGTGACTTTAACTTCAACAACGCTTGTTGAGAAAAATCTTGGGCGTCTTTAGCTTCAACAACGCTCGTTGAGAAAAATATCTGGGTGATTTTAACTTCAACAACGCTCGTTGAGAAAAATCTGGGTGATTTTAACTTCAACAATGCTCGTTGAGAAAAATCTGGGTGTCTTCTACTGGGATAAGAATCAGGGAGATCTTAGGGTCGATCTGACTGAACCAGAGAGGCCTTTGACTGGATAAGAATCAGGAAAATCTTAGGGTCGATTTAACTGAACCGGTCTAGGTCTTGAAATGTCTTCAACTGGATAAGCATCAGGGAGATCTTAGGGTTGATCTGACTGAACCAGAGAAGGCCTTTGACTGGATAAGCATCAGGAAAATCTTGGGACGATTTAACTGAACCGGTCTAGGTCTTGAAACATCTTCAACTGGATAAGCATCAGGGAGATCTTAGGGTCGATCTGACTGAACCAGAGAAGGCCTTTGACTGGATAAGCATCAGGAAAATCTTGGGACGATTTAACTGAACCGGTCTAGGTCTTGAAACATCTTCAACTGGATAAGCATCAGGGAGATCTTAGGGTCGATCTGACTGAACCAGAGAAAGCCTTTGACTGGATAAGCATCAGGAAAATCTTGGGACGATTTAACTGAACCGGTCTAGGTCTTGAAACATCTTCAACTGGATAAGCATCAGGGAGATCTTAGGGTCGATCTGACTGAACCAGAGAAGGCCTTTGATTGGATAAGCATCAGGAAAATCTTGGGACGATTTAACTGAACCGGTCTAGGTCTTGAAACATCTTCAACTGGATAAGCATCAGGGAGATCTTAGGGTCGATCTGACTGAACCAGAGAAGGCCTTTGACTGGATAAGCATCAGGAAAATCTTGGGACGATTTAACTGAACCGGTCTAGGTCTTGAAATGTAGCTTGAGAACTTAACTGGATCTTTCCTGAAAGGTAAAAGTCAGTCATATGCAATGCATGATATGGATCAAGCAATGATGTTCTCAACATAAATGAGATTTGTATGATATGATGTATATATGCATGTTACAATGATGTATGTGATGTTTTATGTATGTTTTTGTCTAGGAAAGTGAATCCTTGACGGGTGCCGGGAAGTCGTATCCTGGGCTGATGTCGAAGAATAGATTTTGCTTCCGCTGGGGATGATAACTGCAAGAATACCGGTAGGAGAAGATGACTCCGTTGCGGAATAAACTTGGCAAATGGAAGATTCTGCGGGGAGAAAAGATACTCTAGCGACCATGCTGGGAAGCAATACTCTGTGGGAAGAGAGATGCCTTGCTGAGTGTTGATAACTTGCTGAGGATACCGTTGTTATGTTGGAAGTATTGAGGGACTTCGCTGGGGATAGGAAAGAACCATGTTGACGACGACCTTTCCTTGGCTTTTGGCTGAGGATAACCCAGTTATATCCTGTTGAGGAAATAACTCTTTAAACCAAGCCGGACGACGCGTTCGTGCTCTGCGAAGGATAAGCTTCCAGAATTTACTGGGGATAAGCTTACTGCTTGGGGAGATATGAATTCCAACTTTTCTGGGGAAACTAATTGGACTCTCCTGGGGAGTTTTGATATGCTGGGGAAGTGATTCCTTTGAATGTTGATGTATGCCGCCGGGGAACAATCTTTAGACCAAGACTGCCGGGGATGCTTGTTAAGAATATATGCTGCTGGGGAATGTTGGGATCGGGGGACACCCAACTTCCTTAAGGTTGATAACTGTTTTGCTTGAGGAGAGTATACTGTTTGCTGTCTCACTCTCTGGGGAATTTAAGATGCCTGGTTAGGTCCTTTAGCTGAACCCATCTTGGTACTTTGGAGGATAAAACAATTAGATTGCCTAGACAACTCCGTATTGCCCCTGTTTCTAGTGTCACCTGCAATTAATTCCTTTGTTTCGTACGCAAATATTCATGAGTTAGCAAATTATCGTCAATGCATATATCACAAATTGAACCTTGGACGTTCTTCGCAAAACAAAACAGAAAAAGAAAAACAGTTGGCACGTTTAAATGAAAAGTATATTTGTATTGATTTTGAATAGCCTGTGAATAGGCGTTTTGTGTACAAGAGGCTGACATCCTAGTAAGAGAAACGTCGCCGAGCAAAAGAGTTTATACAAGTTTTGTACAAAAGAAAATAAAACAGCTGTGTGAAAGATGGATGATCCACTGGGTTTCAACTCTGCTATTGCCTTTATAACTCCGAGCGTCTCATCACTTGATGACCTTGGTTGAAGGTGAAGCTGACTGATCGATGCCGTCTGAACTTGATGTAGATACCGGATTTTGGATGCAAAGTGATCAATGAGACATAGCATTACGCTTTTATCCCTAATTTTTGCCTGGACCGCCCTTTCGGGTTTTCAGTCCACCGGGATATCCATTTTTGCCCAAGCCGCCCTTTCAGGTTTTTGACTTGCCGGGTGTACAGATTTTTTTCATTTTCATCCCTTCATTTTGCCCGAACCCTTTTGGTTCGACGGGAAGCCCTAATTTTTGCCTAGGCATGTCGGCCTAGCGGGTCTTTTTTCATGCGTAGTATTTTTTAACTATGTCTGCATTGGCGAGGTGAGGAAGGTCGTCACCATCCATGTTGGTTAATATCATTGCTCCTCCTGAGAACACATGCTTAACCACAAATGGCCCTTCGTACGTAGGGGTCCATTTGCCCCTTGGATCACTCTGAGGAAGGATGATTCGCTTGATCACCAGATCCCCGACTTGATATTCCTGTGGTCTGACCTTTTTGTTAAATGCCCTGATCATTCGTTTCTGATACGTCTGACCATGACAGATAGCAGCAAGTCTCTTTTCGTCAATAAGGTTGAGCTGATCAAGTCGTGTCTGGATCCAATCATCTTCATTCAGATTTGCATCCTTCATTATCCGGAGAGAAGGAATTTGTACTTCGATCGGCAAGACTGCCTCCATGCCATAAACCAGAGAGAAAGGAGTTGCCCCGGTTGACGTCCTAGCTGAGGTACGATACCCATGCAGAGCGAACGGTAACATCTCGTGCCAATCTTTATACGTTACTGTCATCTTCTGCACGATCTTCTTGATGTTTTTATTAGCTGCTTCTACAGCCCCATTCATCTTTGGTCTATAAGGAGAAGAGTTGTGGTGCTGTATCTTGAACTGTTCGCAGAGCTCAGCGATCATCTTATTGTTTAGATTGGTACCGTTGTCTGTAATAATCCGCTCAGGGACGCCGTATCGACAGATCAGATTGTGCCGAATGAACCGTGCCACAACAGTCTTGGTTACCGTAGCATAGGAAGCTGCTTCGACCCACTTTGTAAAATAGTCAATCGCCACTAGGATGAAGCGATGTCCATTAGATGCCGTAGGTTTGATCTCGCCGATCATGTCTATACCCCACATTGCAAACGGCCAAGGCGCAGTCAGAACATTCAGGGGAACCGGAGGAACATGCACTTTATCTGCATAGATCTGGCACTTGTGGCATGTCCTGGAGTGTTGGTAACAGTCAGCTTCCATTGTGGACCAGTAATATCCTGCCCGTAGGATTTTCTTAGCCATAGTGTGTCCACTGGAATGCGTACCAAAGGTCCCTTCATGTAGCTCTTCCATGATTCTTTCCGCTTCAGTCTTATCCACACAATGTAGCAAGGTTGAATCATGGTTTCTCTTGTACAGGATGCCGTTGCTTAGGAAGAATTTCGCTGCGAACCTCCTCAGGAATCTCTTATCATTGATAGAGGCACCTTCAGGGTATTCCTGAGCTTCCAGATATCTCTTCACTTCGTGGTACCAAGGCTTCTCAGTCACCAATTCAGTTTCGAGATCACAACAGTATGCCGGTTCGTCCAGTTTCCAGATGATGATCCGGGGAGTTTCATTATCCCATTTAACCTTGAACATTGAAGACATTGTAGCTAACGCGTCCGCCAACTGATTCTCTTCTCTTGGAAAGTGCTCAAATGTTATCTCTGTGAAGTGGGGGATCAGGGCCAACACACATTCTCTGTAAGGAATCAAATTTGGGTGTTTCGTATCCCACTCTCCTTTGATCTGATTGATCCCAAGAGCGGAATCTCCGAAGACACTCAGAAATTTGATCCTCAGGTCGATCGCAGCTTGAAGACCCATGATACACGCTTCATACTCCGCCATGTTATTGGTACAGTTGAAACACAGCCGGGCGGTGAGTGGAGTATGAGTACCTTGTGGAGATATGATGATGGCGCCAATACCATTTCCCAAAGCGTTGGATGCTCCGTCAAAATGCATAGACCATCGGGATCCTGGTTCAGGTCCTTCATCCGGTCCAGGTATTTCACAGTCAGTTACTATCATAATGCTTTCATCTGGAAACTCGAAGTTCATTGATTGGTAGTCATCCACAGCTTGATGTGCTAAGTGGTCTGCCAATACACTTCCCTTGATGGCTTTTTGGGTCGTGTACTGAATGTCGTATTCCGTCAAGATCATCTGCCATCTTGCAATCCTCCCAGACAGAGCAGGCTTTTCGAATATGTACTTTATAGGATCCATTTTTGAGATCAACAAGGTAGTGTGAGTCAGCATATACTGTCTCAGCCGGCGAGCAGCCCATACCAAAGCGCAACAAGTTTTCTCAAGCAGTGAGTATCGGGTCTCACAGTCGGTAAACTTTTTGCTAAGGTAATAAATGGCATGCTCTTTTCGGCCAGACTCGTCATGCTGCCCCAGCACACACCCCATTGCATTATCAAGCACTGTCAGGTAAAGTATCAAAGGTCTCCCTTCAACTGGTGGCATAAGGATGGGTGGTTCTTGGAGATATTCTTTGATTCTGTCAAAAGCAGCCTGACATTCATCATTCCAACGTACTACCTGATCTTTCTTCAGCAGCTTAAAGATTGGTTCACAGGTAGCAGTTAAGTGTGAGATGAACCGAGCAATGTAATTCAGACGTCCTAGAAAGCCTCTGACTTCCTTCTCTGTCTTAGGAACTGGCATCTCTTGAATGGCTTTGACCTTAGCAGGGTCCACTTGAATTCCCTTGTCACTTACCACGAAGCCTAGCAACTTTCCAGATCTTACCCCGAAGGTGCACTTGTTCGGGTTCAACCTTAGCTTGTACAGTTTCAAACGGTCAAACAGTTTCTGTAGATGATCAAGATGTTCTTCCTCAGTCTGGGACCTAGCGATCATGTCGTCAACATACACTTCTATCTCATGATGGATCATGTCATGAAATAAAGCAACCATGGCACGTTGGTAGGTTGCCCCAGCATTCTTTAGTCCAAAAGGCATGACTTTGTAGCAGAAGGTGCCCCACTGAGTAACAAATGTAGTCTTTTCCATGTCTTCAGGAGCCATTTTGATCTGATTGTAGCCTGAAAAACCATCCATAAAAGAGAACACTTTATGCTGAGCTGTATTATCAACAAGGACGTCAATGTGAGGTAGAGGGAAGTCATCCTTGGGGCTGGCCCTGTTCAGATCCTTGTAATCGACACACATTCTGACCTTGCCGTCCTTCTTAGGTACCGGCACCACATTAGCAACCCACTGAGGGTAAGAAGTCACTGCAAGAAACCCGGCATCAAACTGCTTCATAACCTCGGCTTTAATCTTCTCAGACATCTCTGGACGCATACGGCGGACCTTTTGCTTAACCGGAGGGCAATCTTCTTTAGTTGGTAAATGATGGACCACAATGTCGGTATCTAATCCGGGCATATCTTCGTAGGACCAGGCAAAGATTTCTTTATAGTCATGCAGCATCTGAGTCAACCGTTGCTTCACGCTGAGTTCTAGGTTGGCACCAATCTTCACCTCTTTCTTGTCTTCCTCAGTACCCAAGTTTATTATTTCCACTGGCTCTTCATGGGGTTGAATTGCCCTCTCTTCCTGTTGTAACAGTCTTGCAAGTTCACCAGGCACTTCGCAATCATCTTCACCTTCGTCTTTGGCTAAGTTGATCGGATTTTCGAAGTCATAACTGGCAGTAGCAGAGTCGTTACCAGTGAGATCCAGAGTGGATTGAAACCTGTATGAGTGAGTGTGTGTGTAAATACAGCTGTTTTGCAATATGTAAAGAAAGGAAAGAAAAGGAGCGCAAAATTTGAAATGTGAAAAACGTCCAATGCTTTTATTTATGATATATGATAGTGACAAACAAAAGCCCTCATAAGCGAAACCACGGTGCCCCGGGTAAGACACCGGGCCATATAATTTCAAATTATTGTTTATTACAAATCAAAAACAAAGAAATTCATTACTGGGGAACAAAAGTTATGGGTGTAAAATCTTTAGCAGTCCAATTGGTCAATCCACCGTCGGTCGTCGGGTAGATCCAGCTATCGAACTCTGACTCTTCCACTTTGACTTCCTCTCCAATAGCATTCACTTCTGAGTGGGTGATGAGCACAGGAGGTCTTCCAATTCTCGCCTTGCGCACCGCTTTCTGAGCTTCTGTGGTGAAACCCAGCCCAAACTTGTTAGTCTTAGGAGTAAGATCAGGGAGCTTGCCCCAGTTTGCACATTCACCTTTTTCGATCACAGCCCGGGCGTCCTTTAAGGAGGCCATCTTCATAGGAGAAACCTCTTCATCTGCTTCTGCTGCTGCCAGGGTTTGTGGCACTTCCTCAAAATGTTGAAAGGGGGTTTCAATGAACTCCCCATCCATTTCTACGTATCTGAAGGAGTTGAGGTGGCTGACCATGTACTCCTCTTCCCCTTGCACTGTTACGATCTTCCCCCTGACCGGGTACTTGAGCTTCTGATGCAATGTGGAGGTCACAGCTCCAGCCTTGTGGATCCACGGGCGACCCAGCAAACAAGAATAGGACGGATGGATGTCCATCACATAGAATTTTGAATCAAATACCTGTGACCCAACCCTGATTGGGATGTCCACCTCACCATGTACCATTCTTTTGGACCCGTCTAAGGCCCGGACAACAATGTGAGTTGGTTTGAGCTCTAGACCCTCACAATCCAGCCTATCCAGAGCCTTCTTGGGCAGCACGTTTAATGAAGAACCTGTGTCAACCAGCACATGAGCAAGAGTAGTGCCCCTGCATTCAATGGAGACATGCAGGGCATCATTATGGTTCTTCCCCTTTGCTGTCAGATCGGCATCAGAGAAACCCAGGCCATTATCAGCGGTTAGGTTGGCCACACAGTCGGTGAACTGGTCAGCAGACGTCTCTTGGGGTACGTGGGTTGTCTTTAAGAAAGCAATCAGAGCCTTTGCGTGGGCCTCTGAACACAGCAACAGTGACAACATGGAGATTTTAGAGGGGGTGTGCCCCAGCTGTTCTACAACATTGAAATCACTTTTCTTTATTATCTTGAGGATTTCTTCCATTTCCTGCTTGGAAGCCTCAACAATGGTCTTTGGTGCCTCCGTCCTGGCAGGCATATCAGCAGCAATTCCCTTGCCCCGAGTATCAGATGACTCAGTAGCAGGGGTGGATACTTGGTCAGGGGGAGAAACAGGCATCCTGGCAGGTGTGAAGACCAAAGGCCTATGAATTGCCGGAGGAGCAATGTCTGGCGAGAACAGTCTTCCACTACGAGTGACCTTAGCAGGCCCAGTGATGTTGGAGACACCAGTATCAATATTGAACTCTTGTTTCACACCCAGAACATAAACATCCGCCCCATAGTGCCATGGGACAGCCTTATCAGATTTGTAGGGTATAGGCCCCGGAACAGTAATGGTGATGGGAGCACTCTTGTGAACTGGCAAAATTTGGACAGGCTTCTTTGAAGGAGCCTTGGAATGGTTGTTGAAGATGGTAACGATCGACACTTCTTCAACAGGAGCAGCAGGAACAACAGTCTTTCTGAACAAAATCTCTTTACTATCTATCAGGTTTTGGACGCCTGACTTCAGCAGAGAACAACCAGCAGGGGAAGCAACACATAGAGGGCAACCTTCGCTACATCCCGGAAATAAACCGGCTAGCAACAGATTCCTCTTGACCATCAGCAACGGAGTAGCAACATCATCCACCGAAGCTACATACAAATCCTCCTCAACATCATTCACTCCATGCTGGGGCATGGGAGCAGTTACAACATTCGGCCTCTCGGGCGCCTCGAACTGTATTTCCTTTGCATCAATGAGGTCTTGAACCTTATTCTTTAGGGCCCAACAGTCATCTGTGTTATGCCCCGGGCTATCAGAGTGATAAGCACAGCGAGCATTTGGATTGAACTTGGGGGATGCAGTATTGGGAAACTTTGGAGCCTCCCTGACAGTCACTAAATTGGTGGATAGCAACTGTGGCAGGATCTGTGATAAGGTCATGCTTAACCGGGTAAACTCTCTCCGGGGTCTTTCAAACTTTTGAGGATTAGTTGGCCGAGGAGCGGCAGCAGGTTTGGCAATCATTACCGCACTGACAGATTGGTGGCGTTCAGGTCGCTCTGTTCTCCGGGAGCTATATACAGCACTAGCCTCCTTTTTGAAGGGTTTCTTTTCAGTACTGGAGGAGGCAACTTTCTGTATCTTCCCCGATTTTATACCGGCCTCGATCCTTTCACCAGTCAGGATCAGATCAGTAAACCCAGCAGAGGAATTACCAATGAGATGATTGAAAAATGGACCAGATAGGGTCCCCAAAAACATATCTACCAGCTCCCGGTCCGTCAATGGTGGCTGCACCCTGCCAGCCAGGTCTCTCCATTTCTGGGCATACTCCTTAAAACCTTCACCCGACCCTAGCGACATACCCTGGAGCTGGGTACGCGTAGGAGCGAGGTCGGAATTATATTGATACTGCTTGTAAAAAGCAGTGGCCATATCCTCCCAGTTACGAATGCTGATTCCATCCAGCTGATAGAACCATTCGAGGTGAGTCCCTGAAAGACTCTCCTTGAAGAAGTGGATCCAAAGGTTCTTGTCTGCTGTGTAAGGCTGGATCTTCCTTACATAAGAACGGAGGTGCATCTTGGGACAGGAAGCCCCATCATACTTCACGAAGGCAGGTGCTTTGAACTTGTGTGGGATCACCACCCCAGTAGATAACCCCAAGTCTCTGAAATCCAGTCCAGGCACCCGCTGAACTTCCATAGCCTTTAATCTGTCTTCCAGCTGCTTGTACCGGTCTTCAGCAGGAGGGTACTGTTCGTTGTTGAAGTCTGTTTCAGTATCAGAGCCCACAGGAGTAGGGACCTCCCTTTCTTGGTGACTACCTTCCCCTACAGATGGGGTAGCCCTTTCAGCCTCAACCAAGGTGTTCCCGAGTCTGCGCCCAGTGTTAAATAGCACAGTCCTCCTCTTCTTCTTAGTCTTCTTCAGAAGCATGGTCTTCAACTCTTGTTGACCCTGAGCCAAGCCCTTGATCAGCTCCTGAAATTGGGCGTTCTGCGCTTGAAATTGGACGTTCTGCGCCTGAAGAGCCTTGATAGATGCCTCGGTTGATGATTCAGGGTTCATGATGCTGAAATAAACAGCGAAGAACAGTAAGCCACCTGAAAAGAAGAGTACCTGTGATGCACATGATGAATGATATGTGTTTATGCAATGCATTCAAGAGTTCGAAAATTCAAATTTGTTGTAGACCAAAAGGAACACACGTTATTATTAAGAAAATCATTGTTTAATACATCAAAGCCTCATGGGCAAAAGTACAAAAAGATCAAATCAATCCCAAAATATGTTGCGCATCTTCTTTGGAGCTATGTAAGTGTTGAGGTTCCTTTCCTCGTGCAACAGGCGGGTGAGCTCCAAGACCTTCTTTTCACTGGCATGCAAACTAGTCTCAAGAGAATTCCGCTCTTCCTTAAGCTGGATCCAGCTCTTCTGCATCTCTTCCCAGGATGTGGGCATATCAGGGTGCTGAATAACATGAGACACCTCTCCTTCCAAGGCAGGCTCTTTGATTACTGGAAGCATGTGAGGATAAGGCATTACTAATTTCTGAGAGCGGGCTCGTACCCACTTGAGGTAAGGCTCCAAAGGGATGGAGTTCCTGTGCCCCAGTGTCTTGCTGTCTATCCTACTAGGCATCCTCCAGGCTCTGATAAATCTCTGGCGAAGTCCTTGAGTATCGTTGTCGAAGTCAAAAACTATGTCAGGAATCAACATGTCATGAGGACCATCCCTCCGAGCATAACCAAATTGTCTCCAAGCCAGGCATGGGCTATAAGTAATACCCCCTCTGATTCCAAGTAAAGGAACATTAGGATACTCCCCGCAACGATCAATGATAGTGACATCTTCTCTGGACCTAGGGCACCAATGTATATCTGCATGTGTAAGAGTCATCAACCGTTGTGACCATCTCAAACCCCGCTCGTTCTTCAGGACTGATTGTGGAAGGTGCGAAATAAACCACTTTCCCAGGAGAGGAGTGCAACACATAAGGACACCTCTTTTTCTCATGGTTCGAGTGTAACATGAGTGAAGGATGTCCCCCAGCAACGTAGGTATAGGATTCCTGGACATAAAGATCGGGACAGCATTGATATCAACGAGCTGGTCTGGGTTAGGGAACAACACCAAACCATAAACAAGAAGGGCCACAACCTCTTCAAAAGCTTGTAAGTCAAGGGAGTTCCAACATTCATAGGCCTTTTCAAACAGAAACCTGGCTAAGAACCCTTTGATACCACTCCTAACTTCCCAATGTCCCTTGAGGTCAGATGATTGTAGGTGCAAGGCTTTAGCAATCTCTTCAAGCTTAGGTTCCTTTTCTATACCGTTGAAGGGTAGCTGATCAAGGATAGGGATCTTCAGGAGCCGGGAGAACTCCTCCAATGTAGGTACCAACTGATAATCCAAGAAGGTAAAACAGTGATGCAGAGGGTCAAAGTACTGGAACAAGACCTTTATCATATCTTCCTCAATGTTGGTGTTGACCAAGCTGATGAGGCTTCCATGCCTTTCACTGAATGAAGAGTTCTCGGGAATCCTGGATATAAGCTCCTTAAGCTGAGGAGGTACCCTTACAAGACTGATTTGAATTGTCTTTCTACGAACAGTTTCCATGTCCTACAAAACAAGAACAAAGATGAAAATTCGAACCCCTGAAATGGTTAGTCAATGCATATGATGCTGGATGATGTCATGATGCTATGATTAAACACACCACAGATATGTACAAAGACAAACATGTAAGGCACACAAGGCACACAAGACAAGCCCTTAAGGTTTAAGGCCAGCATGGGGTCTGGGTAGTACCCTCTTGAAGTTGGTGAGTTCAACCTGTCCTAATCAAAGTAACCGGGTTCTAAGGTTCCCAATATCACGGGATTGCTTTCATTGTTCATCGTTTCGATTTAGCCACTGAACTGGCGACCGAAATATTCCAGGAAAGCAACCCTCAATTGAGTGTAGTATCGAGTATCAACCAACCTCGGACTGCACCAAAGTCAGTTATCTCACTACCCTAAAGAGGCCAAGATGGTTCAATTAAGGTTCCTAAGGTCTGTTGATGCTTCATGACACCACATGGAGGCCCCGTACTCTCCTTGACTGAACTCAAGGGTTACCGGTACACACCAAAGTGCCACATCAACGTAGCAGACTGCTTCAACCATGTCGGTATACCCCGCACAGTTCCCTCACATCCTTGTTGCTACTTTCTAAGAAAGGTATCCCCAGATCCGGGTTAGGATCTATAGAACTCCCAAGCAACCCACAATTTTAAAGCACACAAGGAAAACAATTGAAAACACAGTTATGAACTAGCCCTAAGGTACACCTCACTTTAAGTTTATCCCCAGCAGAGTCGCCAGTTCTGTGATCGGTGGATCTGGAACTGACTGTTTTAAAGCTGGTTCGCGAAATGTCGCGGAAGCAAGAGTCGCCAGTTCTGTGATCGGTGGATCTGGAACTGACTGTTTTAAAGCTGGTTCGCGAAATGTCGCGGAAGCAAGAGTCGCCACCGTCTTTTATTTTCTCCAAATGGAAAGGACAAAAGCACAGAAAAATTCCTTAAAGAGATTGCTCTCGGTTCGGGAGGTAGGTTATAGAAAGGGAAGGTGTTAGCACCCTTTCTATCCATGGTTATCCATGGGCTCTTAGATACTTGCTCAATGTGTTTTCAAAATTGTTTGTTTGCTTTTCAATGTGGGTTTAAAAGTTTCTTTGAAAAATTTCAGTTCGACTCGTACGTCAGAGTGTTTGAAAAATTTGCTTTGAAAGCTTTTGAAAAGTGTTGGTGTGAAAAGTCTTTGAATTTTTGTTTTGAAGAGAGCAAGTATCCATGAGTCGTCTACCTACCCTAAGGAATTCGTCTGTGTAAATGTCCTTTAAAGTAGTGCCATCCCACCATTGAGAGGTAGGTAGCACCACCGTTGGAGGTGTTCGGGTCAATTCGAGTTTAGGGACATGGTGATCACCAGAGCAATGGGAAGACACCTTAGAAGCTACCCTCATGCCAGGTTCCCGGATCATGAGGACTTACTAAGACGTCCTCTACTCGACGATCACCTTTCGAAATGGCAAGGCAACAGTGAGGCGTACCCTAGGGGTGGGGTGTGCGAATTGTGTGTCATGTTTCAGTTATTTGTCTTGTCATGTTTATTTGTGATCTACGCTTGATTTTAATTAAGGCATTCATTCTTGCATGCTTCTTAACAGTTTAAATATTTGCGGAAAAAATAAATCTAAGGCTATTACAAATGGCACGGGTCCACATCGCCAAAATAAACCGGACCCGATTTGACTGAAAGTAAAGAAGCAATAAAATAAAAGTGCGAGAAATAAAGTTACAAGGCTTTGGGACATGTACATAATTATAATAAATGACATAAAGCAAATGCGCGAAATAAAATAATTAAAACAATGGGCGTTGGACCCTTTGGCAAAGAATTGAATTAATAAGGAATTTAAACTTAAAATTAAATGTTTTTGGTATTTTATGTTTTTTTTTTAAGATTTAAAAGAAAAAGAATTTATTGAAATTAAAAATAAAATGCTAAACCCTAGTTCTAATGTTTTTTAATTTATTGCGAAAATATTTAAGTTTTAACCTAATTTAAATCTAAGTTAATTTACATGCAAAAATTTAATTTATGAAAATAAATAAAATAAGCAATATTATGATAAAAAGGGAAATTAAGAAGAATAAAAATTAAACCTAATTCTATTTTTGGATTTTAGTTATTAAAAGGATTAAAATTATAACCTAATTAAACTAAATATTTACATGTAATTTATTTATGGAAGTAATTAAAATAAAAATTATATTTTTTGCCTTTTTTCTGATTTTTATGATATTTTTCATATTTTTTGTAAAAATAATTAATTAATTAAAAAAAATAAATAACATAACAATTGAGAAAATAAAATATAAAAAGAAAATCAAACCAGGGGGGGGGGGGGGGGGGGTAGCCCCAAAATTGGAGGTAAGGCCTAGCATTCTGGCCCATTTATCTTTGAGTTCGTTGACTTTTTGAATCCTGTATGATGCGTTGACTGGGAGTATAGCGTGTTCCTTGAACCTTGGCCTTTTGATTGATGGAACTGGATGCGTGTGTTGGCTTGAGATGGTGAACGTATGGTGATCCACAAGGGTGTGCTGCATGAGATTAATTGATGAAAAATGATATGGAACATGTGAAAGACCTGGGGTTCGAACCCAGGTCAAGGGGATTGCTAGCGCTTGCATCAACCATCTGTGCCAATTGACTTATTTGATATATAAATAAACAATGAATATAATAAGAGAAAACGTGGGTTAGTTATTTGGAACGCGCGCAAATTTGAAACACCCAACCACTGCTTGCCAACGCATCATCGTCTTCGTTCTCTTTTTTATTTCCTGAAACATGAAAACAAACAGCAACGGTTTTAACCCGTTGCCATAGAGGCCATATCAAAAAATAGCGAATAGGATTCTACTGGTCATAAATTCATCGCGAGTGCACCATTCTAATCGTCCAGACGCATTGAACTTCGTGGTCTTAGTCTTGGGTCATGATTTTGCCTTGGGTGAAAAACCCCAATTCAAGAACTCTGAAACCCTAAAAATCAGTTATGGTATAATCTCGTATAGCACAGAAAAACGTAATTAATGGTGTTAGTTAGCTTCAAAAACTCACAACAAACATGAATCAACAAATAAAAATGGCAAAGGATGCATAAATCGTGATGTGCAATTCCAAATTTTCCTCTGTACAGTTTTGAGTCATTGTACCAATTCTTGAGGTTTTTGTTGTTGTTGTTGATTGGAACGTGATCAGGAGAGTTTTAGGAAGCTATTAGAATCAATCTTAGGACTTGAATCCACCTAGAACCTTGATTTCAGATTTGAGTTATATGGCCAATTTTTCAAGTCTTCAATAAGCTTTTGAGCGCAGCATATGGTGTCCAAGGCTTAGGGTTTGACTCAGTGCTTATGATGGAAGAGAATTAGGTCATTAGTTGGCCTTTTTCCATGCCCATGAGAGAATTGGTCTTAGGTCTTTTTCATTAACAAACTTTTCCTTCTTTTAAGCCAAGACCAAGACTTAGTGTATAATCTAACCCTAGCATGAGGTTGTGAGCTGGCACATGATATATGGAAGCTATCCCAATTCAAATGACACTATTTCATTGACTTTTGAATTTTATTTGAATTTTTAAAGATTTAAAATGAATTAAATTATCAAAAATTAAATAAAATAGAAAAATCAATATTTGGTCTTGAAATTAATCATGGGACACGTGTGTGGCATGACAAGGCTAAACCAAGTGGAAGAAAGTGGGCCCTTTTGTCAAAAATTGAAGTTTCAAAGATAGTTGACTTTTGCCATTTCACAAAAATTTCCCAACTTCTCCAATGCATAACTTGCTCAATTTTTAAGCTTTTCTCATGTTCTTGGACATTTTGGAAAGGTCTTTGAGTCCTTTAACCAATGCCTTTGGTCCCATGTCATTTTGATTTTCCAATCTCAAGTTATGGCCTTTGACTTAAAGTCCCTTTTTGTTGACTTTTGAAAATGACCTATAATGTTGAAATTGATAACTTTTTGTGAGAGCATTTCTTGGACTTGAAGTATGAAGATGAGTTGTAGGAAATGTCTTTCTCTTCAAAATGAGCTTTGGATGGAATTTTTCTGATAATCCATGTGAAAGTTATGCCCTGGTCAATTTCAGTTGACTTTTTCAACTGTCCAAATATAGTAACTTTTGCATCTTTGATGATTTCTGAGCCAAATTTTGAGAATCATGATCAAGCATTGATCAAATGATGTTTGTGGCTTCAAAATGATATGTTGACCAAAAATTTGAACTTTTGACTGTCAAATGACCATTTTGCCCCTACAGTTGACTGTAGTGCAATTTAGGGTTTTAACTGTGCAATTTTGAGCTGAATGCCTTGAAACTTGATATGAGGATGCTTGACCATGTTTGTAAGCATATGAGACTTGATTGAGCCTTTGAACACTTCCTTTTCTTGATCAGACTCAAAACCCTAATTTTGACTGTTTAGGAGGCAGTTGGACTGTGCCACCCTTGGGGAATTTTGTGACTTGGCTTGGCAATTTCTTGAAGAATATGGGAGGGCAAATTTTGGGGTACAACAGGTGGGTACAGATAAATTTGAGCCTTTATCCTTTGTTTCTTAAACCGTGAACCAGGCCACGTTATAACCCTCAAAAGTCCTAGCTGAAGCATGGGTTAATTCGAAAGCATATTGTTACAAAGGTATCCTGACTCCTTAAGGCTCGCTGTAAAATCTTGAGTTGACATCACATGTTACATAATTTGCTTGTTTTACTGAAAAAATGCATTTTCAAAAACTTCAAGACAGACATAAGCTTTGCATTTTTAATATAACATTGATTGCATATGACTATTTGTTTGAACAACATAGAAGTTCGCACGAAGAATATCTGATGAACAAAAGCACTCCCAACCAAGGGGCATGGCATAATCATTGTCCACCATCCGGGGCAGTTAAGTCAAGATTAGGAGAATCTCTCAAAAGGCCAACCAGCTTGGGGCAAATTTCCGTCTGAGTCACTTGGGGCATTGGACGATCAAACGAAGATCTTCTGGTGGTATGACGACACAACACTACTAACAGTGGCACCTCCCTACATCCTGAGAGCATGGACATAGTCGAAAAAATACTACGCATAATCAAAGACCCGCTAGGTTGACACACCTAGGCAAAAATAAGGGCTTCCCGACGAACCAAAAGGGTTCGGGCAAAAACAAGGGATGAAATGAAAAAATCTGTACACCCGGCAAGTCGAAAACCTGAAAAGGCGGCTTGGGCAAAAAAGGGTATCCCGATTTACTGAAAACCCTAAAGAGCGGTCCAGGCAAAAGTTAGGGATCAAAAGCATACGACTATGTCCCGTCATCTCGTCACTTGCCTACCAGAAGAAGATTTGTAGAATCGGCAGTTGTCTAACACCTCACAGGGTATCTTCTTCTCTCACGTCAGAAACAGGGGCAATAATGAGTTGTCCAAGCGATCTAGTTGCTCTGTCAACCAAGGTACCAAGGTAGGTTCGGCTAAAGAACATAACCAAGAGGCCTCCACTCCCCGGGAGTAAAACAGGTTTCAGCAATGCTCTCCCCAAGCAGAGTTGGTCTCTCATCAACCCTGAAGAGGCACAGTATCCCTAGCAAGTCAGCAACGCTCTCCCCAAGCAGAGTTAGGCTACTGTCAGCCCTAAGGAAGTTGGGTACCCCCAGAAAATCTCAATATTCCCCATCGGAGTATACAGATGTTCCTAAGCAAGCATCCCCGGCAGTCTTAATATAAGATTGTTCCCCGGCAGAATACAGACACCCCAGTGGAGCCACTTCCCCAGTACAGTCTCAAAAGTTTCCCCAGGAGAGTTGAATCAATCTCCCCAGTAGATTCTGGAAGCTTATCCCCTGCAGAGTACGAACGCATCTCCCCGGCTCTATTCAAAGGTTATTCCCCACCAGGGTCTAACTGGGTTATCCTCAGCTAATTACCACGGAAAGATCGTCCTCGGCGAAGTTCTTCCTATCCCCAGCGGAATTCATCAAATTCCCCAACAAAATTTATCAACGGGAATCCCCAGGGGAGTTATCATTAAAACCTCATTGAAGTATCTCTTCCCACAGAGTAATTCCCTGCAGAGTAATATCTTCATCAAGTTTATTCCCCAACGGAGTCATCCTCTCCTACCAGTTTATTCTTGCAACCATCATCCCCAGCGGAAATGAAGAACTCTACTCTTCAACCTCAGCCCAGGATTCAACTTCCCGGCGTTCGTCAAGGATTTATTTTCCTAGACGAAGATACATTCATAGACATTCATCACATTATCATACACCATGACGCATGCATATACGCATCATAACACACAAATCTCATTTATTCTTGAGAACATCTTAATATCATGCAGTTCATGCATCATGACACTGCATACAGCTAACGTTTTGCCTTTTCAGAAAAAGGTCAATCAAAAGATGATTACCATCTACCTCTACAGTTCCAGATCAACGTTGGTAACAAGCCAGGAAAATTCTGTGGACGACTGATCATGGGTTAATATCTGAAACCAGACAGGACAATCATCCACTTGATCATCATGAAGCAACCCCACACTGGTTCCCTTCTCAAACTCCAGACGTAGTTTTACACGGACTCGTCATCAGTAAATCCTACACAGGTTTCCTTCTCAGCTCTAGATGCGGTTTTACACGGACTCGTCATCAAAGTAACCCTACACAGGTTCCTTCTCCATTTCAGATGCAGTCTTATACGGACTCATTATCAGTAAACCCTATACAGGTTTCCTTCCTTCAAAGATGCAGTTTTACCCGAACTCATCATCAGTCAACCCTACACAGGTTTCCTTCCTCCAGAAGTCTTACATGGACTTATCTCAAGATGATCTTACCCCGGTTCATCAAGAAGTTTTACACGAACTTATCCTGCAGTAACCTTACCCCGGTTCCTCCAGAAGTCTTACACGGACTTATCTCAAGATGACCTTACCCCGGTTCATTAAGAAGTTTTACACGAACTTATCCTGCAGTAACCTTACCCCGGTTCCTCTAGAAGTTTTACACGAACTTATCCTGCAGTAACCTTACCCCGGTTCCTCCAGAAGTCTTACACGGACTTATCTCAAGATGACCTTACCCCGGTTCATCCAGAAGTTTTACACTTATCCTGCAGTAACCTTACCCCGGTTCCTCCAGAAGTCTTACACGGACTTATCTCAAGGTAACCCTACACCGGTTCCTCCCAAAGTCTTACACGGACTTATCTCAAGGTAACCCTACACCGGTTCCTCCCAAAGTCTCACACGGATTTATCCCAAGGTAACCTTACCCCGGTTCCTCAAGAAGTTTTACACGAACTTATCCCAAAGAAACCATACACAGGTTCTCTCTCTCCAGACGTAGTTTTACACGGACTCGTCATCAAGAAACCCTACACAGGTTCTCTCTTTCCAAAGATGAAGTTTTACACGGACTTGTCACCCAGAAACCCTACACAGGTTCTCCATTTCCAAGGATGCAGTTTTACACGGACTCGTCATCAGTAAACCCTACACAGGTTTCCTTCTCAGCTTCAGGTGCAGTTTCACACGGGCTCATCATCAAAGTAACCCCACACGGGTTTCTTCTCCATTTCAGATGCAGTTTTACACGGACTCGTCATCAGTAAACCCTACGCAGGTTTCCTTCTCAGCTCCAGATGCAGTTTCACACGGGCTCATCATCAAAGTAACCCCACACAGGTTTATTCTCCATTTCAGATGCAGATTCACACGGGCTCATCACCATTCAACCCTACACAGGCTTACTTCTTTCAAAAGACGCAGTTTTACACGAGCTCATCATCAGGCAACCCTACACAGGTTCCCTCTTTCAACTTACAAAAATTACAATTCAACAGACCACCTCCAGATGGAATCTATAAGCCCATCCACCTACCAACAGTCTCCAAATGGCATCTATAAGCCCGTTCCCGACAAGGTTCTGTCACATCTCTAGATGGCATCTATAAGCCCATCCTCCCATACCATCTTTCCAAATGGCATCTATAAGCCCATTCCCGACAAGGTTCTGTCACATCTCCAGATGGCATCTATAAGCCCATCCTCCTATCCACCATCTCTCCAAATGGCATCTGTAAGCCCATTCCCGACATCACATTGCTGATACCTCACTATGTGAGTGCAAATTTCTGGGCACTCTAGTGTTCAATCATCTTCCACCTTCGGATCACGAAAGGCACACAAGCCAATCTACATCCTCAGGTCTAAGAAGATTGAACAGGGGCAACTGTTGTACCCCAAAATTTTCCCTCCCATATTCTTCAAAGTTTTGACAAGCATCATCTCAATTTGCTCAAGTCTACTCAAGGGTTGCACAGTCAACCATCCTCCTAAGCCAGTCAAAATTAGGGTTTTGGTTCTTGCAAGGAAGTTGAGGTTTTCAAGGGCTCAATCAAGTCACATATTCCTATACATATTGTCAAGCATCCATATGCCAAGTTTCAAGGCTCACAGCATCAAGGTGCACAGTCAAAAGCCCTAATTGCCTCACAGTCAACTGTAGGGGTAAAATGGTCATTTGGCAGTCAAAAGTCAAAATTTTTGTTCAACATCTTATTTTGAAGCCACAATCATCATTTGATCAAGTCTTGATCATGATTCCACAAGAATGGCTCAAAAATCATCAAGATGCAAAAGTTTCTATTTTTGGACAGCTGAAAAGTCAACTGTAACTTGACCAAGGCATAACTTTTTCATGGTTCATCATAAAAATCCCATCCAATGCTCATCTTTAAGGGGAGGACATTTCCTACAACTCATCTTCACATCCCAAGTCCAAGAAATGCTCTCACAAAAAGTTACCAATTTCAACATTATAGGTCATTTTCAAAAGTCAACAAAAAGGCATTTTAAGTCAAAGACCATAACTTGAGATTGGTAAATTCAAATGACATGGGAACAAAGGCATTGGTTAGAGGACTTCAAGACCTTTCCAAAATGTCCAAGAACATGTTCATATGATCAAAATTGAGCAAGATATGCATTGGAGAAGTTGGGAAATTTTTGTGAAATGGCAAAAGTCAACTATCCTTGAAACTTCAATCTTTGACAAAAGGGTCCACTTTTTTCCACTTGATTCAGACTTGTCATGCCACCCACGTGTCCCATGATCAATTTCAAGACCAAATAATTATTTTTCTATTTTTATTTAATTTTTATGGATTTAATTCATTTTAATCCATAATAATTCAAGTAAATCTAAAAAAATTAATTAAATGGTATCTTATGGTTTGAATAGCCTTCATGAAGCATTTGCAACCTACCAATTTCGTGTTAAGCTCATTTAGGCATGAAAATTCAAATTTTGAACAAGTTTGAAAGGCCTTTAATGGTGGTTAAGACAAAATCCAAAGCTTAATTGCAATGGTTAAAGGCTCCTAAATGTGACTTATTCTCACTCATTACTACATATGCAAGCCTTGCAAGCCTCATTCACAACCTAGAGTGTGCACAAACGGCCAGAGCAAAATCCAAAAAGTGTCAAAAAAAAGTGTGAGATCAAAAGGAGTGTTGCAAGCATTTTCAGGCCAAAAGGAGAACGTGACTCTCTTCTTTGCCATACTCTGAAGCTAAAGCAACCCTTGCCACGTCCTAAGGTCCATCATACCGCGCTGTAAGTTATCCCAAGTCCCCCCAAGTCTCAATATTATTTTTTCTAACAAATTCCCATGCAGCTTCCTAGACGCGTTCCACCATAGGCCTCATACAGATGTGCGCCAAGTGTCTCAAAAGATCAATCCAAAGGCCAAAGGGTGCTCCACACCATGCTCCCTGGTCAACGCGCCTCTGGACGATTCAAAAGTAAAAAAGGCTTGAGACAATGGGCCTAAATTCCTGATTCACCCCCCTTGGGTTTGCATTTTTGTTTTGTCATTTTATTTTTTTATTTACCTTATTTTATCTCTTATTCTTTTTTTATTAACTATTAACATAATTAATATTTTTCATAAAAATCAAAAAAACACTAATATTATTATTATTATTATTATTATTAATTTCATGTTATTTTTGTAAATTAAATATTAACAAATAAAATAGTTTAATTAAGTCAATTTCAATCTCTTTTCTTTATAATAAGTAAAAACAATTTAGAATTAGGTCAACTTTTAATTTTAATTCCTTTTATAATATTTTTCATAAAAATCATAAAAACACAAAAATATTTTTCTTTTAATTAATTAATTAATTAGTTATTAATTTTAATTTCATTAATTACAAAAAAAAAGGACAAAATTCAATTCTTATTCAAAAAAGGGTCAAAACCCTTAAGACGTTCCCGATTCCATTTTCTATTCGCGCGTATTTATTTATTTTGATTATTTTTGTAAATGCTTCTGGAAGTGTAATAGTTAATTAGGACCTCCTTTATTGATTTATTTATTTTCCTGCACTTTATTTACCAAAATGGGTTTTTGTCTTTGGCGATGTATAGACCCGCGCCTTGTAATAGCGTAGAATTTACATTTCCGCACTCCTAACTGCTAATATGCATGAAAGAATGTATGTAAATAAAATCAATTCGTAGCTCACAAATAACATGTACAAGATAACCTTAACTGAAAAACAACATACAAAGCACATGCCACTTCTAGGGTACGCCTCACTGGTTGCCTCGAACGTGGTCATCAAGTATAGGGTGTCTTAGAGGTCACCCTTCTGTCCAAAAGATCCAGTTGCCTCGAAACGGTTGCCTCGGATACAAAGGATCTAGGACATTAGGGTTACTTCTAAGGTGTCCTACCATTACTTCGGTGACCATACATGTCCCTTAATCGAATTGACCCGAACAACTCCAACGATGGTGCTACCTACATCTCAATGGTGGGATAGCACTATCTAAAGGACTCTTACACAACCTAATTCCTTAGAGTAGGTAGATTCTTCTGGGTACTTGCTCTTTTCAAACAAACAAAACAACTTTTCGCACTCACACTTTCTAAAAGTTTTCAAACAAATTTTTCATACACTCTTGAGGACAGATACAAGAGTTACTTAGAAATTTTTCAAACGAAACTTTTTTCAAAACCCACACACACACTTGAAAAGCAAACAAATTTTGAAAACATAAGAGCAAGTACCTAAGAGCCCATGGATAACCATGGATAGAAAGGGTGCTAACACCTTCCCTTTCTATAAATCTACCTCCCGAACCGAGAAACATTCTCAAAGAAGGAATTTTGCTGTGATTTTGTCCTTTCCATGTTGGAGAACATAAAAGACGGTGGCGACTCTTGCTTACCGCGACATTTCGCGAAACCAGCTTAAAAAATAGTCAGTTCTATTTCCACCGGTCACACCATGACGTACAGAAGACAGTTCAATATGGCGAAAAGAGAAGAATTAAGGTTGGAAAACTACAAGGGAAAGAACCCCATGTCCAGGTCACAATGGCGAAGGCAACAAAGAATTCGAAAAGCTGAGAGAGAAGCTATGTTAAACAAAGGCGTAACTTCGAACAAAGATAAAGGGGAATCAAGTACCATTAAACCTGCACCAAATAATTAACCTGGGGACCAACCTCCGGTTAGCAGGAGACTTTTCTTTGAAACAAAGCAAAACGAATCAAAGGAATATACGCCAGGTCCAGAGGAGGATGAGGATATGCTGACTGACAATTTCGAATCAGAAGGGGAATCTTCACTCAATATCAACTGCAATGTGGTATCTGTGTTGCCTTGCGAATTTGGGCAAGAGACTGAAGTCGAAGAGCGCGAAGAGGATGATGCAATAGACCTGACGAAACACAGGCCAATATGCTATTATGTGATGGATAATGGGGCTGTTGAAGAGCAGAATACCTTCTTCGAGTACCCAGAACCTGCCATGCAAAATCACCTAAAGCTATTGTTCATTCGAGCAAAAGTTGGTACACATGGCGTGAACAAAGTCCTGGTGGATGGAGGCGCTGAAGTAAACTTGATGCCTCATTTCATGTTGAAGAAGTTAAGGATACGTGATATTGACATAAAACCACACAATATGGTACTATTAAACTATGAAGGTAAAGTAGGCCATACATTGGGGGTGATCCAAGTGGATTTGACAGTAGGATCAAGCTGCAGACCCACTATATTCATGGTAATCGAAGCTAAAGCCAACTACAATTTGCTGTTGGGCAGAGAATGGATCCATGGCGTTGGAGCAGTCCCCTCATTAATGCATCAGAGGTTAGTATTATGGAGAGAATATGGCATTGTTGAAAATATAGAAGCTGACTAAAGCTACTTCATGGCAGCAGTCAACTTAGTTGATAAGAGAAATCATGACAAACACTTGGCCAAAATTGCTCCTTGTACCCCTAACGACGAGATCAATGAGACCAGGAATGCGCATTATTACATGACCCTTCGCCATGATGGAATGTATTGGGATCGAAGGATAATCAAGGGAGATGGAGAAGTCGAAGGCGCTGCACAAAGATGGCCAGCAGGCTGGGAATTCGATAATCCTGCTCATGACTGAGTCTTCTTTCTTCGAAAAGATTTCGGCCTACATGGCTGAGAACGAATGGAAAGCGGCCTTAGAAGCTGAAGTAGATAGTACGGCTGAAGAAGTAAACAAAACAGATGGGGATGGCTCAAAAGGCTCACCCTTAGAAGAACAAGAAATAGTTGATATAGATCAAAGGCTAGATGCCATTTATGATAAAGAACCTTTAGGCTTCTAGAGGGATCCCACAGACTCAGGTGCTAAAATGTTAGCGCATGATCCGTTAGAAGAGGTGAACTTGGGAGATGAAAACACAAAAATAATAACTTACGTGAGCGCAAAACTCAATTCAAGCCTCAAACAGAAAGTGATCGAAGTCCTTAGGAAGAACAAAGATTGTTTCGCGCGGGATTATGATGAAATGGCTGGTTTGAAGAGGGAGTTAGTGGAACACAGACTTCCAATCAAGGATGGCAAGAAGCCCATCAAGCAGACCCCTAGAAGGTTCGCACCAGCAGTTCTCACGAAGATCAAAGCTGAAATTGAAAGGTTGTTGCGCTACAAATTCATCAGGACCACAAGGTATGTCGAATGGTTAGCAAATATAGTACCTGTTATTAAGAAGAATGGCTCTCTGAGAATTTGCATAGATTTTAGAGATTTAAATACTGCTACCCCCAAAGATGAGTATTCCATGCCTGTGGCAGAAATGTTAATAGATTCGGCTGCAGGATTTGAGTATTTAAGTATGTTAGATGGATACTCTGGGTATAACCAGATCTTTATTGCTGAAGAGGATGTTGCTAAGACAACATTTCGTTTCCCAGGAGCCTTAGGCACCTACGAATGGGTAGTAATGCCTTTTGGCTTAAAAAATGCTGGAGCAACTTATCAAAGGGCAATGAATTCGATTTTTCATGATTTCATTGAGACTTTTATGCAGGTGTACATTGATGATATATTCATCAAGTCAGTATCTGCAGAAACTCATTTGCATCATTTGAGCCAATCATTCGAAAGAATGAGAAAACATGGCTTGAAAATGAATCCCCTTAAGTGTGCGTTTTTCGTGCAGGCTGGAGATTTTCTTGGTTTTGTGGTTCATAAGAAAGGCATTGAAATCAACCAAAATAAGACCAAAGCCATTGTTGAAACGAAAGCACCTACATCAAAAAAGGAGTTGCAGTCTTTGCTAGGCAAAATAAACTTTTTAAGAAGGTTCATTTCGAATTTAAGTGGAAGAACCCAGGCTTTCTCTCTGTTGCTTCGTTTGAAGCAAGGACAAGCTTTCGAATGGAACGAAGCACATCAGGAGGCATTTGACAATATAAAAAGATATCTTACTCAGCCTCCTATCTTGTCTCCACCTTCGTGGGGAAAACCCATGAGATTGTACATATCCACCTCTGAATTTACTATAGGTAGTATGTTAGCACAAGAAGATAGCAATGGCATCGAAAGAGCCGTGTACTATTTAAGTAGGGTGTTGAATGATGCAGAAACCAGATATAGCAACATAGAAAAGCTATGTCTCTGTTTATATTTCTCTTGTATGAAACTTAAATATTATATAAAGCCTGTTGATGTTTATGTTTCATCTCATTTCGATGTTATCAAGCACGTGCTTTCAAAACCAATAATGCATAGCAGAATTGGTAAATGGGCTTTGGCCTTGACATAGTATTCTTTGACTTTCATGCCTTTAAGAGCTGTGAAAGGTCAAATAATTTCTGATTTCATTGTTGATCATTCACTGAGCGAAGATACTGTCATGGGTTACGTTGAAATGCAACCTTGGAAATTGTACTTTGATGGTTCGACCCACAGAGAGGGTAGTGGTGTTGGAGTTCTTATAATTTCTCCTGAAGGAATTCCAACAAAATTCAAGTATAAGTTAGACGGTCCTTGTTGCTCGAACAACGAAGTTGAATACGAAGCGCTTATTATTGGACTTGAAGCTTTGTTGGAATTGGGGGCAAATAGAGTCGAAATTAGAGGAGATTCGGAGCTAGTGGTCAAGCAAATAACAAAGGAATACAAATGCATAAAAGACAATTTGATTACATATTTCGTCATAGCTAATAGGCTACTCAAAAAATTCGAATATATGGATATTAAACATATTCCAAGAATAGAAAACCAAGAGGCAAATGACCTAGCGCAGTTGGCTTCAGAATATAAAGTTTCCACCAAAAAATTAGAAGATTTGGTTGAATTGAGAGGAAGAGTTATGGCTACTAGACTCATACCATCAGATTTAGAGAATGTAAAGTTAGGTTGTGCTGACAAACAGAAATTCAGAGTATTTGCCATAGACACTTTGACAGATGCAGATTGGCGAAGTCCAATAGTGAGTTATTTAAAAAACCCAACACTGAATGTTGATAGGAAGATAAAATATAGAGCGTTATCATACGTCCTCATGGGAAATGAATTGTTAAAGAAGACCCAGGAAGGCGTATTACTGAAGTGCCTAGGAGAAGATGAGGCATACTTAGCATTATCAGAGGTCCACAATGGGGCATGTGGGGCACACCAAGCAGGCGATAAGATGAAATGGTTGTTATTCCGATATGGCATGTATTGGCCCAGCATGCTCAAAGACTGTATAAATTTTGCTAAAGGGTGCGGAGAATGCCAGAAACATGCAGGAATTCAACATGCTCCTGCAAGTGAGTTACATTCGATCATTAAACCATGGCCCTTTAGAGGATGGGCATTAGATTTAATAGGAGAGATCAATCCTGCTTCGTCTAAAGGACATAAATATATCTTAGTGGGAATTGATTATTTCACCAAATGGATCGAAGCAATACCATTAATAGTTGCTGATCAAGAGGCTATTATTGGGTTCATACAGAAACAAATAATTTATAGGTTCGAATTACCAGAGAGTATAACCACAGACCAAGGTTCTGTGTTTACTGGTAGAAATATGCAGGAATTTGCTCAGGAGATGGGTTTCAAGTTATTAACATCAACGCCATATTACGCTCAAGCAAATGGTCAGGTCGAATCAGCAAACAAAGTGATAATAGGGTTAATCAAAAAACATGTGGGTAAGAAGCCAAAAAATTGGCATAAGACTTTGGACCAAATACTCTGGGCTTGTAGAACATCTCCTAAAGAGGCTACTAACACCACGCCTTTCCAACTAACATTTGGCCACGATGCAGTTTTACCAGTGGAAATTCATCTGCAGTCAGTTCGAATTCAAAGGCAAAGTGAGATCCCATCTGCATTATATTGGGAGATGATGATGAATGAGTTAGTTGATTTAGACGAAGTTAGATTGCATGCATTGGAAATCCTGATGAGGCAAAAGGAAAGGGTAGCCAGGGCATACAACAAAAGGGTGAAAGGTAAAACATTCACTGTTAATGACTTAGTTTGGAAAGTCATATTGCCCATGGACAAGAAGAATAAAGCATTAGGTAAATGGTCACCTCATTGGGAAGGACCCTTTCGAATACTAAAGAGATTCTCAAACAATGCGTATGAAATCGAAGAGTTAACTGATGACAAACGAATCTTAAAGGTTAACAGAAAGTATTTGAAAAAATATAGACCTCGCC
This sequence comes from Vicia faba, assembly GCA_948472305.1. Classification (NCBI taxonomy): domain Eukaryota; kingdom Viridiplantae; phylum Streptophyta; class Magnoliopsida; order Fabales; family Fabaceae; genus Vicia; species Vicia faba. The sequence goes on from CATIWC010000232.1 coordinate 104,757, forward strand.
TGCAAGAGATTCGAATAATAGCAACATAGTCGAAATATCACAAGGAGATGCCAAAATGGTGTCATATATTGCCAAAATGGCATTGTTTAAATATTACAAAACCAAGTGTAAATCAATTCAAATAAGCAAATGTTTAAAAATAAACGTTGTTTCTCAGTCTTGCGAAGGTGCTTCTGAAAGACTCAAGCCTTTGCTGGGTGTAACGTCTCGCTCCTTCCAGAGTATTTACTTCCCCTTTGATGCGCTCTGCTGCTTCTGTTTCGGAAAGGCCCCTGTTAAGAAGTTCTTCGAATTGGTTACTAACGCTGCCAGTTTCGTAAGCCAATTGCTGTTGTTTAGCTTCTTTGATCTTTTGCTGGAGCTCTTGAATTTTTACTTCCCAAAATAGAATAAACCGCACTCGAACTTCATAGTCAGTCTTAGCTTGTTTTAAACGCTTTGCTTGGTATTCAGCCTCTGTAGAAAGTTTCGAAGCGCGCTCATAAGCAGCATCCATGGCGTTTCGTTTCTCTTGAACTTTAGCAGCAGCCAATTCATCTTGTAGAAGACATCCAGTTACATCGTCCAATAAAACTTGGAGATCGAACATAATATTGCTGATTGGCAAGGAGAAAGTTGTAGAATTAACCTGAGTAAGAAGTTCCTTCATGGTATAGCAAGCGGTGCTATCCTTTTTAAGAACTTCGAATAGGTCCACATCAAGGATTGTTTTCCTGACTTGGTTAAGAAGATCAGCTCTAGCATCTGGGGACATTGTGTTGCTAGTTGAACTTGTGCCAACCCTAGTGAGAGGAACGTCCTTCTGAGCCAGTTTAATTTTCATGTACCCAATTGGGTCATTGAGCTTTAGGAGAGCTAATTCCTCTTCAGTCAGTTGAGGCTGGGAAGTTGGGGAAAGTTCCTTGTTTAAAGGAGTCACGTCCATTTCGACCTCCATAGTTTCTTTAGTCTTACCCCCATCATCTTCATCCTTGCCTTGCTCATCGCTTTCTCCTTCGTCGCACGGATCCACCACATCGATGGTATTGGTCTCGCTGCTAATAGCATCAGATTTCGTTCCACCAGCTGAACCACTTTGGGTTTCGTCTTCACCAGAACTTTCTTCTGCAGTTTCTTCACTCTCTTGAGAAGAATCAGTCTTGTCCTTTTCAGCATGAGTGATTGTTGGATTCTCTTGAAGGGTTTCGAGAGGATATTTCAGAAGGGAAGTTTCTGGTGGATTTTCTTTGGACTTGTGGGGTGACCCTTCGTTTGCTTCCTTCAAAGGGGGCGAGGTGCCTTGATCATCGTGTGCCTTTGAAGCTCCAGTCAGGACCGCCATGTTGGAGGATCCTTTGTTTTGCACATAGTTGCTGGAGTCCCCATGAATAGAGGAAGTGATTGGAGCATGAATCCCGGTTAGAGGATTTGAAGCAGTGGGGTTTGCATTCGCAGTATCCTGCATAAACAAAATTAATTAAGAGTATGCACTAAGGTATGAATAACTATCTTTGTTATGAATTCGAATTTAATTACCTGTGGGTTATCGGAAGGAATGTTGCTGTCAATATGTTCCAATGTTACATTGGAGGTCGAAGGTGGAATTTTGGATGTTGTTGAGGGAACAACGTTTTGGGGATCAAGCCCAAGAACGTTAGTAGGCTCATGGCCTTTGGAGCTTTCTTTCTTCTTCTTCTTCTTAGAAGCTGTTGGAGAATTTTCACCGGATTTGGGGTTCTTTTCAGTGGGGCTTTGTTTCCTTTTCTTAGTAGTTGTTGGTGGAAGTTTGCTAGTCTGAAAAGGGTTAGACAAAAGTTAGATCTAATTCATAAACTTCAGTTTACTCGAAACAACAGGGTTAGTTGATTACGTTTGGAATGGAAATTTCTGCTGCAGCCGATGTTGTTGTTGTAGTAGTTGTTGGTGGTGGTGGTATTGTTAGAGTTGCATCATCACTAACTTCAATAGCTTGTTGAGAGGTGTTCCCTTCCTTGGGTTTTGAAGTAACACTCTTTATCCTAATAGCTGAAAAGTGAAACAATTAAGGTAAAGTGTTAAGGATAAGGGAATTAGGATACAATTGGAATTTTCCCAAGCATTCGCACCTGTGCCTTGATTAGATGTAATCGAAATGGAAGGAAGGTCATAGCGAAGATGTCCTGGGAAATTATGAAGCCAGTAACGAGCCCATGTCACAGTCTCAGATGGCTTTGGTTTCTTTTGAGGCTGGTATTTGAACATTTCTTTGCAAGTGAACCACCAAGGGTATGGAGGAAACCAAGCCAGAGCCAGTTCTGAGGTAGGCAACTTAGGAAATTTAGGTGGGTGCATTTCGAGTGCCAACCTATACCTATCCTCAGGTGACAACCCTGAAGGAAGTTTGAGCTTAGAAATTTTTTCTTTAAATTTTTCCTTCAAGGTCTCGGCCGCTTGATGTACAGTGGTTCCCAAGTGTGTGGGATCATAAGTGGTTTCGAAATAATTTTGAAAAGCCCTAATTTCTTTGACGTGAGTGAACATACCTTTCTTGGAGTGTACCTGCACATTGAACGCGTCAGTTAGCTTTTGTTGAATGGTGAGTGTGTCAAACATATAGGTCTGGTAGAACTTAGTCCACCATTCAAGAAATCCTTTTGTTGTGAAGTATGTTGGCTCGAAAGGTAAAAGCTTGAACTGAGCGAAATCTTGGTATTGTTCCTGTTGCAACTTGGCCTCTCTTGCTTTGAACGTTTTGCCTGAGGTGATGGCACTTTGTGTTTGGAACAAAGGTTCAGGAATTAATTGGCACAGGCCAAATTGTCTAGAAACAAAATTGGGTTGATAAGCTAGGAGGAAAATCTGATTCTTGTTTGGGGTAATTCTTGAGGAGATTAACCTAGGAAGAAGAAACGCTTTCCAGATATTTTGCATCTCTTTGCTCTTGGCAGCTTCTGAGAGAGGCATTGTGAACCATGAAGGTCCACAAGTCCTTTGAGAAAAAGGTGCCATGGACTCTTCAAACTTGTGTCTTTTGGAGAAGATCATGATGTATTTAGAAAATTGGATTTTGAAATCATCCTTGTCATCATTCGGGGTGAGCTTTCGAAGTCTCGTGCCTTCGATGCTCCTGTCAGCTATTTCTGGATCTTGTTCAATGATGGTATCAGCGGTTGATAAAGAAGATTCGAACATGGCATTAAGCCATAATTGAAGCAACCAAAAGGGTCCATCCAGAAGAATGTTTTTTGGAGTATGGCATTTTAAACTAGAAACTACTGACCTTAAACTCTCATAAAGGTCGACAAGTAACAGTTCACTCAGACAGACTTTCCTATTTTCATGGAAATCCCTGGCTAGGGGAATGAACCTACTTGCTACTTGCAAAGATCTACTGCAAAACACATATCGTGATAGCCACAGGGTGAGGAAAGCGATATGTTTTACATCTGAGACCTCATCCCCTTCAGTGTGATAATGGCTGATAAATTTTGAGAAGCTAGCCAGTTTGACATCGAAGTCAATAATGTTGGAATGTTCTTCGTTGTCAGGAATGTAAATTTCCCCCACTGGTGAGAGACCAGTGATGGCATCTATATCAAAGAATGTGGGTGTTATCATTCCACCTGGAAGATGGAAAGTGTTGTAAGTACTGTCCCAGAAGTACAATGAAGCGAATAGCAATGGGTGACTGTAGGTAAAGCCTGGTTTCGACAGTTTGATTAAGTTATAAATCCATAATTCTTCCCATTGTTGAGACTTTTTGGATTCCACCTTGGTGAACCAGTTTTGGTATGCTATGTCTGAAGTGGGGCAGGATCGAAATGGTTTGAAATTACTTTTGATATAATCTAAGATAAAAGGATCTTTTGGAGGTAAGGCCGGAGTTTCAGTTGTTTTCGAATCAGATGATTAGCTTAGGTCTTCAGTTCCTGCCCTAGGGGCATCCATTTTGTTGAATAGGGGTTTGAATTTATAGCAAACAGGGAAAATTTTCCTAGTATCTTTCAGAATTTCAAAAATTGTTAAAGGACCCATTAGGGCAAACCTTTTTCCAGCAACAGTGGTAGGGATTAATACCTGAGAGGCGTACAACATTTCTTTCTCCTTGGAGATCACTTGAGGATTAAGTATAGATTGATTCTGATAAATACTCACTTTGCTCTCCATGATGGTTTCTGTGTTGGTTTTCTTGTTCTTCTTCTTTGATAATTTCTTCAATTGTGATGATGTTGATGAAGACATTGTTAAGGTTGCTGGAAGTTTTAGGGTTTAGCAAAAAGGAGGGGGATTTCAGAAATTTTGGAGAAAAAGAAGAAAAGACTAAACTGATAGGTTTTATAGAGTGAGTGTAAGCACCCACTAAAAGGACTAGGAGTACGTGGAAGTTGTTGATTGGATTCAGAGGGAGGTGGCGTAAGATCCAGTGTTGATAATAAGTGTGATTAATAATAATCATTATTTTTAAACCGCACCATGCTGTGGTAACTGGTCCAAGACGGTTGAGTACTCAAAAAGGCGTCTTGATTGACGTGGGTAAAATCATGTGCAGTAAGTGTCATGATTCTTCAAAAAGGGTTATCAAAATCTTGTGAATCTATTTAAAATAAGTACTTCTCAAAGGGTTCGAAATACATATTTTAAAGGGGCATTTTGTTGGTTGGAGATTTTGATACTGTGATTCGAAATGAAATCACTATGGTTGAGCTTTGTTTGAATAAAGCAAATTTGATGATTTGGAATGGAAGAGAATTTTTGTTTCGAATGGAAATATTAGAGTTCAAGGTTTCGAATGATAAGTTGTGGAGTGTGAGTCTAAAGCCTTGTTCGAAATAATCATAAGAGTATATTGGTGAAGGTCATTTTTGGAAATAACCTATGAACAAGCTCGAAACGAAAAGTTCCAAAACATTTGAAATTCAAACATGAGCGGGATATTGGAAATTCAAATACACAAGCATAAGAGTGTTCGAAGACGCGTGGAGGCTAGAGGGAAGCAATGCTCTGCATGCTTCGAACGTGGCAGATTCTGATAGCAAGACCGTTATGGTCGAATAGTATAAATAGAAGTCTTATTGTTAGAATTTAGTGTGTCATATCTGTTGTACAAATTCAATAAACATTCAAAATACCGCATGGACAGGGAAACGAATGCTCGAAAGATGTACGTATGATAACACCAACATTTACAATTCAATGAAAACTCTTTACATTTTCCAATTTTATCTTTCACTTCCATTTCATCTGTGTTTCAAGCAATTTTATGTTTATGCATTTACATTAAAGCCTTTGTACTCGAAGTCATTTATTCCTTTATGCATTTAAATACTTTTCTTATGGTCGAAACCTCTAAACATTTAGTAACTTTTACATCCACCCATTTAATCCTGCCATTTATCCAATTTCAAGTCTTTAAACTTTTCTCATGAATATTCCTAATACCATATAGAAGTTATCCTTCGAACCATTCAGTATAGTAATCCAAGCGGATTGGATATCTTTGGAACAACTCTAATTCGAAATCCTAAATACAAATGTCAGTTTTACAATTAGACTTAGCCAAACAACTATGTTCCATAGGATCAATCTATTCGATCCTGTAAGTTACCAGAGAGATTGAATAACAGTAATTAAGTTTATTTGATAGTTTGGAAGACTAGCGGTTGTTCACCAGAAATCACTGTGAACAGATGGCATCCGTGTCTGGAGCGTATCTGAACTGTGTCTGAAGATTGAATCTGAATGAGTATCAGGATGGCATCCGTGTCTGGAGCGTATCTAAAATGTATCTTAAAGGACTTTGTACATTGTTAATTTTTGTACCCCAAAAATTTCCCTCTCATTTTATCAAGATTTTCCCTCACAAGACTCTTTGAACTCCAGACAGGATTAGGGTTTTGCTCTGCTCAAGACATCTCCTTGCATTGATGACCTAAATTAGGGTTTAAGTTTGCACATGGATTTTTGGACTTTCAATGCTCAAAGTTACTTTCATACTTCATGTTGGACCTATAAGATTTCCCCTACAAGTTTCAAGCCTTGAATCAAATTTTTGCCCAGTCAATTGGACAGTTGACCTAGAAATCAGCTGTATTGGGGAAAAAGTCAATTGTGGCCAATTTACAGTTAAACCTCACAATTTTTTATCCATATCAACATTATAAACTCATATGAACCATTTGATCAAGTTTGGACCACAACTCCTCAAGAAATTTGATCAGATCATCAAAAGGGCAAAATGGTCATTTTTAGGGTTTTGACTATATAAGGGCAATTTCTGATTTTTCACCTAACCAATGGAAAATTGGGTTGAAGCATGGATTCAAGGACTCAATGGTATCATCTTGACCAATTCACAAGGTTCAAAAGATCCCAAATGCATTGGATTGACAGATGAATTTTCCAGTCAACTGATCAAAATTTGACTGTACACTGAAAAGTCAAGCTTTGACTTTTTGGTCAAAATCAAGTGCCAAGGGTCATTTTTCATCAAGATGTGTCAAAACATGAAACTTGTTCATCAAGAAACCCAATTTTGCAAATTAGGGTTTAAGATTGAAAATTTTCATAACTTAGAATTTTTCTAAGTTATGAAATTTTCTTAATTTTTCCCAACTTTGCCCAACATTTTCACCATGATGCAATTGGATTCAAACAAAACTTCCAACATGAAAGTTGTATTCCTCCACAAAGTCTACAACTTTTATTCACAAAGTTTTTCTAAAAGAAGTTGGATCTCAAGTTATGATTTTTGGAACAAGGGTCCATGAAACTTTTAACTTAGTGAAATTTTGCCCTAGTTTAGGCAGGATTTTGACCTATCTTCATGACCATTTTTCACATAGTTCTACTTGGAATCTCAAAATTCATTTCAAATATGGAATGTATAGCATGTTACAATATTTCTAAAAAGTCCAAGAACTCTCCAAAATCATTTGTGGTTAGGGAGAATCGAAGGCTTGAAGTTGGCAAAAACTCACTTTTGATCCATGGCATGTTCATATTGATACAAGTTGCAAACTCTAATCAGCCTTGTTTGTACTTGATTACAGGTCTCAAAACCCTTCCATACTCAATAATTAAATGCAAATCCATTAGTCTAAGACTTTGTTTTGGTCATGGGAGGATTACACAAAGAATTAACCCTAAAATAGCAAAAAGGCAACATTGCCATTTTTGTCAAAATTGCTTTATGTCAAACCACATCTCTTGAGCCTTGAACAAGATCTGGTACAACACACAATATCCACCAATTGAGGGGTCCAAGATCACAAAGTGCAGGCTGATAGATAGCCTGTACAGGCTTGTCTTGCATCATTGCTTGCTTTTGCTTAAAATGTAAGAAACTTGTCAAATACACTACAACTTGAACATCTGATAGAACCACCTTTGGCAAGCATTTGAGACAAGTTTCATACATTTCATTGAACCTAAAACACGAGCCTTTGAGTCCTCAAGCCCTCCAAAACACAAAATCACTTCCCTCTTGCAAAATAGGGCAGTTTCTGCACTTGGACTTCCATAGCAAAAACCCCTTGTGCGTTTTGCCTCAAACTTGTTCAAACACCTTCCATATAACCTACCCAAGCATTAGGCAGTGACTATAACTCCATTTGCAAGCTTCACCATTTCTGTTTTCAGCTTGTGCAGGTTGAGTTCTACAAGCTTGTTCAGGCACATTCAAGGCAAACTAGGCATTGGGAAAGGTCAGAGGAAGTTCAAGCAAGCTCCCAAACACCTCAGGCCTCACTGAAAAGCTCCACATTGCCATACACGATTTCAACTGAAACAGGTTTTTATCAACTTCCTATCTCTCTATTTAGGATTCATTAGGCTTAGGTTTGTGAATAAAAAATGTAGTACTCATAGCCATGAAGCTGTACATATGCTCAGTTTTCATTTAAGTTAAACGTGTTAAGAGAATTTGATTCATGAACTTCCTAAAAAATTAGGTTAGAATTTAGGGCCAGAGAAATTCTCTCTGGTCTTTGAGAGTTAGAATGAGTTCTTTACATGGTTGGATTCATCTTGAAAAATGCTACAACTTTGATGTTATGAGTTTTTGCATTAGGGCACGTATGCAGGTTCTCCATGTTTGAATCAGGCGCGCGCGTTCTTTGACAAAGGTTGAAGATGAAGTCAGTGGGCTGGGCTTAGTTCTGGCCTTGTTTTTGAAACCCCTTCATTGCTGACTGCACCCCCTTGGCCCATTTCTTCATATTTTTGAATTTTTTTCATTTATTTTTCATTCCTGATTTTATTTTATATTTTCTAAACATAAAAAATACCTAAAAATATTTTCATAAATTTTCACATTTATTTTTATTATTTTATTATTTTTTTAGACATAAAAATAATTATTATTTGGCATATACCTTTATTTTCTTTAATAAAAAAACTTATAAACATTATAGAAATATTATATAGTTTATTTTTATTATCCATATATATAAAATAATATTTTTTTCATATGTTTTATTATCTTATATTTATATATATATTTGTATTTATTTTCTTGTACATAAAAATAAATAATATAGTATATATTATCTTAAAACAAAAACTAGGGTTTCCACCCTTATTAAAAATATATTTTTTAATATATTTTCATTTTATGACATTTGTATATATTTCATTCATTTTTTTTTTTTTTTTTATAATTAATATATATATATATATATATATATATATATATATATATATATATATATATATATATATATATATATATATATATATATATATATATATATATATATATATATATATATATATATATATATATATATATATATATATATATATATATATATATATATATATATATATATATATATATATATATATATATATATATATATATATATATATATATATATATATATATATATATATATATATATATATATATATATATATATACACATACTTCCTTAATAAATAAAATATAATAATTTTTTATTTCTTTTTTATATATACATTAAATATTTTTTACATACATAAAAAATAAACAAAAAAAACATTTTGTGCATATTCAAAATATTTTGCATACTTATATTTATATTGTTTAATTATTGCCAATTTATTTATTTGTACCATTTATTCAATTTGGATGTAATAGTAAATATTAGGGTTTTAATTTCTTGCAAAATAATCCCCATTCAAAATTGTATCCCCCTTCCCATATCAAATATTGTAATAGTGTAGATTTATTTTACGCACTTTATGCTTACAAATATGCCATGTTAGAGACTAGGGTTTGTATGCAAAAATCCAAAATCAAAACAAATAGCATAGACCTAATACAAGACATAAAAGCATGCAAATTGACAACACAATGCACACATGCACCCATAGGGTTTCATCCACTTGTTGCCTTGAAAAGGGCCATATTATGCATGTTGAGTACGTTGGCAAAATAAAAACAAAACAAAAGATCATAGTCCCTCGATGATGCTATCTTGGTTGCCTATACAAAATGATCTAGTCCCTCAAAAATTTGCTAAAGATACTTGGCAATATTGCTATCATGGTCAATACGATGACCCGCGCCTGTCCTGTTTAACATCCTAATACAAGGTTGTTTACCAAATGCAATGGTAAAACAACACTGTCAAAAGGGTTAAAAATATGTAGGAAATACCTTTGAGTAAAATAGGGTAGACAACTCTTAGTTACTTGATCAAAACTTGCAAAAACATCCTTGCTATTTTCAAACACACCTCACAACACAATTTCAAAACATTTCCCAAATCAAACTTTCAAAACATTGAAATATCTTTTCAAAAGACAAATACACCTTTGTATACATTCAAACAAGAATCATTACAAAGGTTTCCACAATGATGGCCTCTTTTCAAAAACATTTTCAAAACCACACACAAAAGCACCATTTCAAACAATTGAAAAGCAAAAGCAAGTGATCTAAACAAGTAACTAAGAGCCCATAGATAACCATGGATGAAAAGGGTGCTTGCACCTTCCCTTTTCATAATCTACCCCCCGAACCCAAGAAAACATCTCAAAGGTCTTTCCTGTGCTTTTTGACCTTTCCTTTGGATAAAATAAAAAGCCGGTGGTGACTCTTGCTAAACCGAAACATTTGCGAACACAAACGCAAAACCTCAAGTCAGTTCTCCCACCGTATCATAGAACTGGCGACTCTGTTGGGGATAAATCTAAAAGTGGGGTTACCTTAGGGTTTAGATCACCTTTACATGCTTATCTTGTTTTCTTTGATTGCTTTACATTTGGTTCTCTTGTTTGGGTTTGAATCCTCCACCCGGATTTTTGGGAAACATTCATAGGTAAATAGCAATACGTTGTGGAAACTGTGCGGGGTATACTGACATGGTTGAAGTAATAGCTATATTAGTGTGACATATTTGTGGGTATCGGTAGCCTTTGAGTCAATCAAAGAGAATACGTGGCCGCTGAGTGATGTCATGAAGCACTAATGAACTTTTAGAACCTTTACTTGACCATCTTGGCCTTTTTAGGGGTAGTGAGATGATTGGCTTTGGTGCAGTCCGAAGTTGGTAGATACTCGATACTACACTCATTGAGGGTTGTTTTCTTGGAATATTTCGGTCGTCATTTAAGTGGCTAAACTGAAACAATGAACACAGAAAATAATCCAGTGATATTGAGCTCCTTAGAACCTGGTTACTATTTATAGGACAGGTTGAGTCAACTAACTTAAAGAGGGTACTTACCTATGAAACCCCATGCAAGCCTGAAACTAGGATCTTGTGTGATTTGCTTGTACATATACTTGTGCATACATCATGAAGCGTCATTTGCATCCACTAACCATTTCAAGGGTTTGGATCTTCATCTTTGTTCCTGTTTTGTAGGTCATGGAATCACTCTACAGAAAAACTATTCAGGTCAACCTTGTGAGAATCCCTCCTCTACTCAAGGAGCTTACTTCCAAGATTCCATAGAATTCTCCCTTCAGTGAAAGACATGGTAGACTTCTCAACTTGGTCAACTCCAACATTGAAGAAGATATGGTGAAAGTTATCTTCCAGTTCTTTGACCCCCTACACCATTGCTTCACATTCCCTGATTACCAACTAGTGCCTACTTTGGAGAAATTTTCTCAACTCTTAAGGATTCCTATTCTCCATCAACTACCCTACAACGGTACAGAAAGAGAACCAAAGCCTGAAGATGTTGCTAAAGCCTTACACTTGCAACCATCTGATATTAAAGGTCATTGGGAAACCATAAGTGGTGTCAAGGGTTTCTTGGCAAAGTTTCTGTTTGAGAAGGCACAAGACTGCTGGAATTCTCTAGATCTGCAAGCTTTCTAGGAGATTGTATCACTTCTCATCTATGGGTTGGTCTTGTTCCCAAACCCTGATCAGCTTATAGATGTGAATGCTGTCAAGATTTTTATATCTCGAAATCCTGTGCCTACATTGCTTGGGGACATCTTACACTCATTTCACACACGAACAATGAGGAAAAGAGGTGTTCTCATGTGATATACTTCTCTTCTAGAAAGGTGGTTTATTTCTCACCTTCCCCAGTCAGTCTTGAAGAATGAAAAAGGCTTGAGGTGGTCGCAACGATTGATGACTCTTACATATTCTGATGTTCATTGATGTTCTCGGTATAGAGAAAATGTCATCATCATTGATCGTTATGGGGAATTCCCCAATGTCCCATTACTTGGAATTAGGGGAGGCATTACCTACAACCCCTGTTTAGCTCTGAGACAATTTGAGTATGCCCGAAGGGATGACCCTCATGACATGCTGATTCCAGACGTGGTTTTTGACTTCGAAAACGACGCTCAAGGACTTCGATAAAGGTTTATCCGAGCTTGGAGGATGCCCAACAAAGTGGATAGTAAGACACTGGGACACAATAATTCCATCCCCCTTGAGCCTTACCTCAAGTGGGTACGAACCCGCCCCCAGAATCTTATGATGCCTTACCCCCACATTCTGCCTATGATCAAAGAGCCTGTTATGGAAGGAGAGGTTCCATACACCCTCCTACATCCTGATATGCCAACATCATTGGAGGATTTGCAAAAGAGTTGGATACAGCTCAAGGAAGAACGGAATACTTTTGAAGCCAACTTCTACGCCAGTGAGAAGAAGGTTTTGGAACTTACTCGTCGACTCCACGAAGAGTAGACTCTCAACACCTACATCGCACCAAAGAGGATGCGCAACGTCTTTTTACATTAAGATTTTTGTAATATTTTGCCCATGAGGCATTTATGTACTAACAAATTTCTTCTTATTAATATGACGTGTGTTCTTTGTTTGCAACAACTTTGAATTTCTGAATCCTTGAAGGCATTACATGAATACATATCATTCATCATATGCATAAACAGGTCTTCACACCGGGTTTCCTTATCTTTCTGCTGTTTATTTCAGCAAGATGGATATAGAGCAGACGATCAAAGACCTACAAGCACATAATTCGCAGTTCCAACAAATCCTCATGACCTTGGCAAAGGGTCAAGAGGACCTTAAAGCACTGTTAGAGAAAGAAAAGGAAAAAGAAAAGAAGAAAAAGAAAAGAGCGGGTGTAGCTACTTTGGGGAGAAGGTTTGAGAACCAGGATAGAAGGGTCCTAGATTTCCCCTCGAGGTCTGATGAAGGGGTTGGTAAAGGAAAAGGAGTTACAATGCCCCCCGAGTCTGAAGCTGAAGAAGAAGAAGAAGAGGAGGAGGAAGATTACTCTGAACAGCAGTATCCTCCTGTAGACGATAAGTATAAGAATCTAGAAGATCGGCTGGCAGCCATGGAGGTACAAAGAGTACCAGGGCTGGATTTTGAAGAACTAGGGTTGGTTGCTGGGATTGTCATTCCCCCTAAATTCAAAGTGCCTACATTTGCTAAATACGACGGTTTGTCTTGTCCGAAGATGCATATGCATTCTTACGTCAGAAAGATCCAACCTCACTCTTCTGATAAGGATCTGTGGGTCCACTTTTTTCAAGATAGTTTGTCGGGTACGCAATTGGATTGGTTCTATCAGCTTGAGAGATCTAATGTACATAACTGGGAGGATTTGGCTGCTGCTTTCTATCGACAATATCAATATAACGTAGATTTAGCACCTACTCGTACTTAATTACAGAGTATGGGTATGGTTTCTAATGAAGGCTTTAAGGAGTATGCCCAGAAGTGGCGGGATTTGGCTGGAACGGTGCAACCACCATTGTCTGAGAGAGAGCTTGTGGATATGTTTCTGGGGACCCTGTCAGGACCATTCTTTAATCACTTGATCGGGAGCTCATTTGCAGGGTTCACCGAATTAATTCTGACGGGTGAAAGGGTCGAAGCTGGCATTAAGAGCGGTAAAATTCAGAAGGATGCATCTGCTTCCGCCGCTATCAAGAAGACCTTTCCAGCCAAGAAAGAAGCTTCTGCTGTTTACACCCAGAGAAATCAAGGAAGAATGGAGCGCCGACCAGCGGTGGGGGCTGTGATGATTCAGAACTCCTCAGCCGATCAACCTCGAAGCAGTCAACCCAGAGCTAACCAAACCAGGGTGGAAAGGCCACAACGGCAATTCACTCAGATCAATATGACACCTACTCAGGTTCTCCCTCATCTGTTAAAGTTAAACCTTACAAACTTGAAAGAGGCGCCGAAGAACCAAAATACCTCTTCTCCCTACTATCATTCAAATGCAAAATGTGCCTATCATTCGGACAGCGTGGGGCATGACACTAATAATTGTTGGGCTCTTAAAAACAAGATCCAAGATTTAATAGATGCCAAGGAGGTGGAGTTTGATGCCCCCGAAAAACCTAATGTGATATCCGCTCCTATGCCAAAACATGGTCACAATGTCCATGCTATTGTAGAAGATCTTCATGTTACTGTTGTTGATGACTTAATGACTCTGTTGCCAATGATCAATATGAATCTGTTGAAAGCCGGTATTTTTCCGAGCTGTGAAAAAGATTGTTACCTTTGTTCAACCTTACAATTCGACTGTCCGCTATTGAAGTCAGGCATCCAACGCCTGATGGATACTCAAGAAATTCTCTTCAAGAAAACTCCTATTACTCCAATAAATGATGTTGCTATAATCACCATTTCCGACAATCTTTCCAAGATCCCCAAAAGACCTGTTAAGATTACACCTGATCCAAAGTTTGTACCACTGAAGATTACTATGTCGGGGCCTATCCCATACAAGTCCAACAAGACGATACCGTGGAATTATGGAGGAGAGATCTTCTACCACGGTGTTAAGCAGATCGAATCAGTTGAAAAAAGTTCCGATGAAGAAACTCCTGACATAGGAAATATTGCAGGGACAAGTAAGATCACTCGTAGCGGAAGAATCTTCTCTCCGGAGATTTCTCCTCCAAAGGCAATCTTCGGACCCTCAAGTGCTCCTCTGCCAGTCAAGATATCTGTGCGAAGTCCTGTTATTGAAGAAATTGTTACTCCCGAAGCTATACCCTCTACTGTTACTGCTGATAAAGGTAAGGGGATCCAAGAAGCGCTCGTCAGGACAAGGGCTCAGACTTTGGTTATCCCCGAGACCACCCAAAAGGAAATGGAGGAGATTTTAAAGATAATTAAGAAAAGCGACTATGATGTCATAGAACAGGTGGGGCAAACCCCTTCAAAAATCTCTATGATGGCTCTATTGCTCTGCTCCGAGGCTCATGCCAAAGCCTTGATCAAATTCCTGAAGACAGTGCACATGCCTCAAGAAACTTCTGCGGATCAGTTTCAAGAGTGTGTAGCCAGCCTTACAGCCGACAATGGTCTTGGCTTCTCTGATGCCGATCTGACGTCTAAGGGAAGAAAGCATAATGATGCACTCCATGTCTCGGTGGAGTGCAGAGGAACCACACTTGCTCACGTTCTGGTTGATACTGGTTCATCTTTAAATGTCTTGCCTAAAAAAGCGTTGGATAGATTGGACTATGAAGGATTGACCCTAAAGCCCAGTAATATCATTGTTAGAGCCTTTCACGATTCTAAGCGGATGGTTCACGGAGAAGTGAACATCCCAATCAAAGTGGGTACGGAAATTTTCAACTCTACTTTTTATGTGATGGACATCCGTCCTTCATATTCATGTTTATTGGGAAGACCATGGATCCACAATGCTGGGGTAGTCACTTCTTCTCTACACCAGATGCTCAAATACCCAGTCCAGGGTAAAATCATAACAGTTCATGGTGAGGAGGAGTATATGATAAGCCACCTTAACTCTTTCCGCTACGTGGAGTTAGATGGTGAATTCATAGAAACACCTTTCCAACACTTTGAAGAGGTTTCTCCTGAAGTTGCGGTAGCCAAGACAATGACTACTGTGCCCATCATTACCAAACCTGAGTCCCAGATGTCGTCCCTTAAAGATGCGGAGGTTGTGATCAAGGAAGGAGGAAGCACAGTATGGGGTCAACTGCTAGATTTTCCTTACAAGACAAATAAGTTCGGTTTGGGTTTCACTGATGCTAGTCAGAAGGCCGTGCGTCGCTCCCGAGCTGGAGGACCGCCACTGAAAATCACTCATCATGGAGTTCATGCTTTAGAGGATGATGAAGAAGGAAGCAATTTTGAAGACTGGATCTTTCCAACCATTGAAGGAGGACTGAACAACTGGGAGGTGAAAGACTTTGTTCCCATTACTTTCATCAATCAGTAATTTATCTTTTGAATATTTCCTGTTTGGTCTGTAATAATTATTAAACAATTCGTACACTCTTTTTGCCTTATGCCATACCCGGGACATATAGGTCTATTTGTAAGGGTTTTCATTCTTCATTTTCATATGCCATTTTTAATGAATCATGGACGTTTTCATATATAAACTTTTGTGTTCATTTTCTTTCTTTTTACATTTTATTTGTTTAAAGGTGGCTATCCTTTACACACACCCACACTCATAAAATGCAGGTACCCATCCACTCCGGATTCCATGGGTAACAATTCTGCTATGGCCTTCAGTGACTCTGAAGATCTGGTCAATCATGTCGAATATGAAGGTGATGAAGACTGTGAAGTGCTTGGAGAGTTGGCTAGACTTTTGCAACAGGAAGAAAGGGCTATTCTTCCCCATGAAGAGTTGTTAGAAACTATCAATTTGGGAACAAAGGAAGACAGAAAAGAGGTTAAAGTGGGTGTCAACCTAGAGCCAAGTGTCAAAGAGCGCTTAATTCAGCTGTTGAATGAATATGTTGAGATCTTCGCCTGGTCCTATGAAGACATGTCGGGACTGGATACAGATATTGTGGTTCACCGTCTCCCTACAAGAGAAGATTGTCCACCAATCAAACAGAAAGTCCGCCGAATGAGACCCGATATGTCTGAAAAGATCAAAGCTTAAGTGATGAAGCAGTTCAATGCTGGCTTTCTTGCTGTTACTTCCTATCCACAAGGGGTTGCTAACATTGTACCTGAGCCTAAGAAGGACGACAAAGTCAGAATGTGTGTGGATTACAGAGACCTAAATAGGGCTAGTCCTAAAGATGATTTTCCACTACCACACATTGACATCTTGGTTGACAACACAGCTCAACACAAGGTATTCTCTTTCATGGATGAATTTTCAGTGTACAACCAGATCAAAATGGCCCCCGATGACATGGAGAAGACTACTTTTGTTATGCAGTGGGGTACCTTCTGTTATAAAGTGATGCCATTCGGACTGAAAAATGCCGGAGCAACCTATCAGCGAGCCATGGTAGCTTTGTTTCATGACATGATACATCATGAGATTAAAGTCTACGTAGACGACATGATAGCCCGTTCACAGACAGAAGAAGAACACCTCGACCATCTACAAAAGCTGTTTGTCAGGTTGAAGGAGTATAAGCTAAGACTGAACCCTAGCAAGTGCACTTTCGGAGTCAGGTCCGGTAAACTCTTGGGATTCATCGTCAGCAACAAAGGCATTGAAGGTGACCCTTCCAAAGTCAAAGCTATACAAGAAATTCATGCCCCTCACACTGAGAAGGAGGTCAGAGGTTTCTTAGGACGCCTAAACTACATTGCAAGGTTCATCTCTCACCTGACATCTACCTGTGAACCAATCTTCAAGTTGTTGAAGAAAGATCAGGTGGTTAAATGGAATGATGACTGTCAAGTTGCTTTCGATAAAATCAAGGAGTATTTGTTGGAACCTCCTATCTTGATGCCTCCCGTTGAAGGAAGACCTTTAATCATGTATCTGACTGTCCTGGAGAATTCAATGGGGTGCGTACTGGGCCAACATGATGAGTCTGGCCGAAAAGAGCATGCCATTTATTACCTTAGCAAAACGTTTACCGACTGTGAGACCCGATACTCATTGCTCGAGAAAACTTGCTGCGCTTTGGTATGGGCTGCTCGCCGGCTAAGGCAGTATATGTTGACACATACCACTTTGCTGATTTCTAAGATGGATCCGATCAAGTACATCTTCGAGAAGCCTGCTTTATCCGGAAGAATCGCTAGATGGCAGATGATCCTCACCGAATATGATATACAGTACACGACCCAAAAATCTATAAAGGGGAGTGTGTTAGCCGATCATCTGGCCCATCAAGCTGTCAAAGATTACCAATCAATGAGGTTCGACTTTCCCGACGAGGATATCATGACTTTGAGCAACATTGAAGAAAACAAACCGTATGACGGACCTGAACAAGGATCCCGATGGACCCTGTACTTTGATGGTGCCTCCAACGCACTTGGGAACAGTATCGGCACGTTACTTATCTCTCCAGAAGGTCGCCATACACCTTTCACTACTAGACTCTGCTTCAGCTGCACCAACAACATGGCCGAGTATGAAGCTTGTATCTTTGGTCTCAAGGCCGCTATTGATTTAGGAATCAAATCTTTGATTGTATTTGGGGACTCAACTTTGGTTATCAGTCAAATCAAAGGAGAGTGGGATACTAAGCACCCTAACCTCATCCCTTACAAAGAACATGTCTTAACATTGTTACCACATTTCGAGCAGATCATCTTCGAGCACTTCCCGCGAGAAGAGAATCAGTTGGCAGATGCGTTAGCTACAATGTCATCCATGTTTAAATTTAATTGGGATAATGAGGCACCTCAAATCGCCATTGAACGAATGGACGAACCTGCACATTGTCACGAGATTAATACCGAAGAAGTGGTGGGCCGACCTTGGTTTCATGACGTCAAAAGGTATCTCGAAGCACAAGAGTACCCTGAAGGAGCTTCAGTCAACGAAAAAAAGTTCTTAAGGAGGTTCGCGGCCAAGTTCTTTCTAAGCAATGGTATCTTATACAAGCGCAATCTTGACTGTGTCCTACTCCGTTGTGTGGACAAAGTTGAAGCTGAGCAGATCATGGCTGAACTACATAAGGGCACCTTTGGCACCCACTCAAGTGGTCATACGATGGCTAAGAAGATTCTACGGGAAGGCTATTACTGGTCTACCATGGAAGCTGATTGTCATCAACATTCCCGTACTTGTCACAAATGACAAATCTATGCTGACAAGGTACATATTCCCCCAGTTCCTCTCAATGTCTTAACAGCTCCTTGGCCATTCGCGATGTGGGGAATCAACATGATTGGAGAGATCAAGCCTACGACATCCAATGGACACCGTTTCATCCTGGTGGCCATTGATTACTTTACCAAGTGGGTCGAAGCAGCTTCCTTCGCCTCCGTTACAAAGAATGTGGTTACCGGCTTCGTCAAGAAGAACCTCATATGCCGGTATGGTATCCCCGACAAAATTATTACTGACAATGGTACGAGCCTGAACAATACTGTGATCACCTCTCTGTGCGAGCAGTTCAAGATTCAACATCACAATTCATCTCCCTATCGGCCTATGATGAACGGTGCTGTTGAAGCTGCGAACAAAAATATCAAGAAGATCATTCAAAAGATGACAGTCACCTACAAAGACTGGCACGAGATGTTACCATTTGCTCTGCACAGGTACCGTACCACAACACGCACTTTAACTGGGGCAACGCCCTTTTCTTTGGTATATGGCATTGAAGTTGTTTTACCTATGGAAGTTCAGATTCCTTCTTTGAGGATAATGAAAGATGCTGGTTTGAGTGAAGACGATTGGATTCAGACCCGGCTTGATCAACTTAACTTGATTAATGAGAAGCGACTTACTGCTGTTTGCCATGGTCAGGCATATCAGAAACGTATGATCAAGGCCTTCAACAAGAAAGTCAAGAGACAAGTATATCAAGTCGGGGACCTTGTAATCAAGCGAATCATATTGCCGCAAAGTGATCCCAGGGGAAAATGGGCTCCTACTTACGAAGGACCATTTGTGATCAAAAACATCTTTTCTGGTGGGGCAATGATTCTGACCACCATGGACGGCGATGACCTGCCGCACCCTGCAAACACAGACATAGTCAAAAGATACTACGCATAAACGACCCGACAAGTTGAAAACCCGAAAGGGCGACTTGGGCAAAAATGGGCATCCCGGTGAATCAAAAACCCAAAAGGGCGGTTCAGGCAAAAATTAGGGATAAAACAAAAAAATCTGTACACCTGACAAGTTGAAAACCCGAAAGGGCGACTTGGGCAAAAAAGGGTTTCCCGGTGGATCGAAAACCCGAAAGGGCGGTCCAGGAAAAAGTTAGGGAACTAAAGTGTATGACTATGTCTCGTCGGATCACTTTAAGGACAATCTCTTCAACGGACAAGTTCCAAGCTTCTGATCAATCCAATCATCTTCGGACGAAGCAACGAATGGACAAGATACTCAGAGTTGTGAAGGCTATAGCAGAATGGGAACCCCATGGAATTGTTACACATAGCCATCTTTCTTTGTATAAATTTTTTCTCAATTTTATGACAATATTCTCTTACTAGGATGTTTGTCTCATTTGTACAAAATACTTACACAAGGTTAATACAAAGATACTTCAAAGCGCAGAAAAATTGTTGCCTTTTCTTTCTTTTTTACACTTATGTTTTATTTGAAAATGTCCAATGATTTATTAAATGAGCATATGCATTTGAATATAATCACTGCTTACAAATAAAATGAAATGAGAAATAATAATTACTGATAGGTTGAAAGTATAGGAAAATGTATTTAGGCTACTCCGGAAGAAATCCCCTGCTGAAACAACCGGCTGAAAATCATCAAAACAATGAAGTCGCCATCGAACGTCTTTTATCCCACATGTAGGGAAAGGTAAACATCGAGAAAACCTGAGAAGGGAGAAGTCACGGTCTTGCGACCGAGAGATCGGATAAGGGAGTCTATTACGCGAGGGGAAGGTATTAGCACCCCACACACCTGTAGTACTCTACGATATCCACTCTTGTTGTCTATCTTATAGGTGTGTTTAATCTATGCTTACTATTTACTATACTACTTCTAAAGGGAGAATGCATGCAAAAGAAAGGGGGGAAAATGTAGGGAAAATAAAATTATGCTCGCTTGGACCCTACCCCAATGCCTACGTATCCGTTTTGAGGAATCAGAGCTACCGTAGTTCGGCTCATATGTTTTTGTTTATTTACGTTTTTTATGGACGAAGTTAATTCAGCCTTCTGCCGCAGCTCGACCTTTGGAGACTTATGCGTTGGCACAGAAGTAAATTAATCGTGTCTGTTGTACCCCAAAATTTGCCCTCCCATTTCCTCAACATTTTCTCATCACAAGACCCTTAGAGCTCAAGATCCAGTTAGGGTTTCCTCTGCTCAAGACTTCTCCTTGCACTGTTGACCCAAATTAGGGTTTGTGTTTGCACAAAGATATTTTAACCTAAAATGCCTAAGATTACTTTCATGCTTCATGTTGGACTCCCAAGTTTATCCATACCAAGTTTCAAGTCTTGATTCCAAATTTTCCCCAGTCAATTGGACAGTTGACCTAGAAATCAACTGTATTAGGGAAAAAGTCAACTGTGGCCAATTGACAGTCAAATCTCATGAAAATTGAACCACATCAACATTATGAACTCATATGGACCATTTGATCAAGTTTGGATCACAATTCCACAAGAAATTTGATCAGATCATCAAAGGGGCAAAATGGTCATTTTTAGGGTTTTGACTGCACAAAGGCAATTTTTGACTGTTTGAAACAAGGGTACCAAACCATTCTTAACTAAGAGAAAATTTGACCTATTTTAGGCAGGATTTTTGCCTAACTTCAAGACCATTTTTCACATACTTCCACTTAGAATTTCAATTTGAATTTCAAATATGGATTATAGTACACATTCCAAGCTTTCCAAAATGTCCAAGAAATCATCAAACAACCTCATGGTTATGGAGAATCGAATTTGGCAAGTTGGGAACAACTCACTTTTGATTTGGCCAATTTACATGTTCATACATTTGTGCCATTTTGAATTCAACTTGCTTTCCTTGATTACAGGTCCTATATCCCTTTTGCACTTATAAATTTAATTCTAACTCATTGTGCCAAGGCCTTATTTTGTGTGTTCAAACATTATATGCAAGATTAAGCCATTTTTAGATAAAGCATTTTTGCCATTTTAGAAAAGTTAAACTTTATGTCAATTGCAAATCCAAGCAAGTACAGTGCAAATCCTTTTGGCACGAGTTTATGGACTAATTACACTGATCAAGGCCAAGGTATGCAGCATAGATTGGGGGCCTGCACAAGTCTAAAACTCAAGTGGACACTTTGTTGCTTAAAGTAGAATTAACTTAGCATAACAATACACAACTCTCATTCCTGTAAACCAGAGCTTAAGAAAAGTTATCAAACACTTTCTAATCATCAAACCTAACCTGAAACACAAGCCAACCAAGTCCTACACCTTCTCAAACATATAATCACCCTCAAACTGCCCAAACAGGGTACCTGCTGCAGATTGAGTTCCATAACTCAATCCATTCATGCATTCTTGCTAAAACCACTTCAAACATATCCCACATCATCCCTTGAAACTATTCCAAACCTCAAACACGACCTGTAACATCCCTAGCTAACATCACCATTTTCATTTTTCTGTTTTGCAGTTGAGGTACCATAGCACGATTCTCTTGGTTTCCAAGCAAAGTAAAGCTTGGAATAGCATCCCTGGACATCAAGGAAGTTGTACCAATCATCACCTTGCATTGAAAACACCTCCATCACCAGATACGATTCCAACTGAACAGGTAAGTTCATGAACTCGTATCTCTCTATCCAGGCATTGTTAGCTTTAGGTTTGTGAAGAAATTATGTCACATTCATAGCCCTGAACATGACCATGTAATTAGTTTTCATTTATGTTATGTGTGCTATGAGAATTTGATGTCTGAACATGGAACAAAAACTAGGTCAGGAATTGGGGGAGAAGAAATTCTCTCTCATTTCTGAGTTAGATCAAGTTTTTGGTATGTATGGATTCGTTGTTTGATGCTTAACATTTTTGGTGTTGTAAGTTTTTGTTAAAACTCAAAGAATCAGGATGTTTGAACAAGCCTGAGAAGCGCGCATTTTTTGGGACAAGAATGGCTGGAGGTTGAAGAAGCTCCACGTGGGCTGGGCCTGATTTGTTATTTCTGTTTACACCCCATTTTTACTTTTACACCCCCTTGGCCCATTATGCTTATTTTCATGATTTTTTGACCTTTTCTTTTTTATTCTGACTTATTTATTCTTTCTCCTAATATTAAAAATATAAAAAATATTTTTCACACCATTTTTGAATTTATTAGGCATTTATTTGTTTAGAATAATATTTGTACATAAATAAATATATAGATATACTTTTATTCAAAATACTAAAAAATAATGCAAACACATTTATTTTCTGATTTTTATTTTATTTTATCTTCTGAAAATATTTTATATAAAATATACTTTTTTTATAAATATTAATTATTATTATTTTGTGCATATTCAATATATTTAATAAATAATACAAATACATACATATATATTAGTATATTTAGGTTAAAAAATACAAAATATATACATTTTTATTTTTATTAATATTTAACATTAAAAATACCTTTTTGACAAATATACTTCATTTTTATTTTATTTTTGTACATAACTAATAAATATTGTACATATTAAATAATTAATACCTTTTATTTAATAAATTAGGGTTTTGCCCTAAATACATAAAAACCCAAAAAATTAATACTTTTTATTTTTGTTTCCTTTACACATAAAAAACACTTTTTTCATACATATAAAAAAACATCTTTTTTGCATCTTGCATATTTATTCCATTTTTATTTAATTATTGTATATTAAATAGTTTGTATAATTCTCAATTGGATGTAATAGTCTAGGTTTAAATTCCTTGTCAAAATACCCCCCCATTTGAACATTTGTACCCCCTTCCCATATATTGTGTTGTAATAACTTAGGAACTTTATTTTTCGCACTTTAATGCTTTCTAAATATGCCATGTTAGAATTAGGGTTTGTATGCAAATCAATTAAACCAAAATAGTTTGACCTAATTTCAAGATAAACAAGCATGAAAATGGACAACACTAATCACACTTGCACCCCTAGGGTATTCCACTTGTTGCCTTCAATAATGGGCCATATTGCATGTTAGGTCTCTTTGGGCAAAACAAAACAATCAAATGATCATAGTCCCTCGATGACGCTTTCGAAAGTTGCCTAAAAAAATGATCAAGTCCCTCCAAGGAAAAATTTCCCAAAGATACTTGGCACCATTGCAATTATGGTCTAAAGGATGACCCGCGCCCGTCCCTTTCACATCCTAACACAAGATTGTCCACCAAATACAATGGTGGAAAAAAATTGTTAAAAGGGTTAAAACATAGCAAAGATCTTTGAGAAATTTAGGAGTAGACAACCTCTTAGTTACTTGAATCAAACTTGCAAAACAAAACACTTGCCTATTTTTTTCAAACCATGCATCACTACACTTTCAAAACAACTTTCAAAAACAAATGAAAACCTTTTCAAAATACATACACCTTTGTATACATCCCAACATGGATCATTACAAAGGTTGCCACCACATTGGCCTCTTTTCAAAACATTTTCAAAACACACACAAAGCACCATTTCAAACAATTGAAAATTAAGGCAAGTTGATCTAAGCAAGTAACTAAGAGCCCATGGATAACCATGGATAGAAAGGGTGCTAATACCTTCCTTTTCTATAATCTACTCCCCGAACCCAAGAAAACATCTCAAAAGGTTTTTGCTGTGCTTTTTAAACCTTTCCTTAGGATAAAATAAAAAGTCGGTGGCGACTCTTGCTCAACCGAAACATTTGCGAAAACAAACGCAAAACCTCAAGTCAGTTCTCCCACCGTATCACAGTGTCCTTACCTGAAAAGGGTTTTTTAAGAAAGGTGCTTGAACGCACGAAAGATTTGAGTTGGTTTGTATTTTGTTGCAGATGATGACTAGTCGACCTCAAGAGAGAGATATTAGCCACTTTTCTACTTAGCTATGAAATGAGTCTTTGAGAATTGAACCACACCTAGGCTTGAGATGAAGAACAATAAGATTGAGAAGAGACCCGCTTATCATTTCTCGCACTAAGCAAAGACATGATTCTCATCAGTAGTTTTAAAGTGTTTTGAATTTTTGAAAAAAAAAGAGTTTTAGTTTTAGATGCGTTTGCAAAAGGGGGAGAAAAGTTAAAGGGGACTAGCCTATTTCTACACCTAATGTTATTATGCCATGGTTGTCCTAAAGTTAGAATTTGGGGGAATTCTACCTAATGTTTGCATGCTTGGATTTAGAATCCTAATGTCCAGTTTTAATTTAATGAAGTCGAAGATTAAATGTGAACCAGAATATCCTAAGGGATCATGAAAGACTATACAAACAAGTGAAATAGGTAGCAAGTATTAAAGTATTGCATACGATCCAAACTAAAGCATTGCAAACAAAATACATGATACAAAATGAATAAAATTAATGATTAAAATTGACTAAAAAATTAGCAGAAGAAGAAATATATTCCTAATTAATTTCTAAAACGCCTTCTAATATCTCTACCGTTTTCTACTATATATTTTGTTATATTTTTATCATGTACTTTTATTGACAAAAATTATGAAAGAGAAAAAAAACAAAATGATCATAAAAGGAACTGAGGTGTAAAGTCAGAATGGGAGTGTATTAGGAACAGGGCACTGGACCATCTCAGAAAAGTGCAAAAGCCCTTTTTTGTTTTTTTTTCATGTAATCGTCAGCTTAAGCTTCAAACAAGTTGAAATATACCTAAGGGAATGCTATTCGGCCCAGTAATGTACCCAACCCGTATATCTCAACAAGCATTTTTTTGTTGAGTTAAAGCTTCAAGCTACCAAAAACATTATTGGGCTTAGGTAGGTATGGTTCGGCCCAACATCTTATCCATCTATTTCTTTCCTCCAACATTATTCACTATTATTAATACAATTTAGAGAAAGAAAATAATAAAACAAAATAATGAATTAACAATGAAATATGAAACAATGCAGTTTTGCATTAGGTTGGGAGAGTAACCCTTGGTCTTCTCTTGAATACCCGATCCTTGTCTTCATCCTTCTCTTTATTTCCTTCGCTGTCATTCACCTCACTCCGCCATAGCCTCACCTCACTCCGCCATAGCCTCACGTCTCTTCATCGTCCTTGTCTCATCCAAATCTCCGTTCTCCATAGACGGTGAATCATCGTCATAATCGCCACCATCTGTATCGGAAATCTCAAACCACATACACCAATTTCTTCATCTCTGAATGAATGTTCTAAATCCTACTGTTGTACACCAAAATTTTCCCTCTCATTTCATCAACATTTCTCATCACAAGACTCTTGGAACTCAAGATCAAGCTAGGGTTTGCTCTGCTCAAGACACCTCCTTGCACTGTTGACCTAAATTAGGGTTTGAGTTTGCACAGGGATGTTTTGACCTACAATTCCCAAAGTGACTTTCATACTCCATTTTGGACTCACAAGTTTGTCCATACCAAGTTTCAAGCCTTGAATCAAATTTTTGCCCAGTCAATTGGACAGTTGACCTAGAAATCAACTGTATTGGGGAAAAAGTCAATTGTGGCCAATTGACAGTCAAACCTCATGAATTTTGACCCACATAAACATTATAAACTCATATGAACCATTTGATCAAGTTGGTATCACAATTCCACAAGAAATTTGATCAGATAACCAAAAGGGTAAAATGGTCATTTCTAGGGTTTTGACTGCACAAAGGCAATTTTTGACTGTTTGACCTAACCAATGGCAAATCAAGTTCAAACATGGACTCAAGGAATCAATGACATCATCTTGACCCATTCAACAAGTTCAAAATATCTCAAATGCATAGCATTGACAAATGAATTTTTCAGTCAACTGATCAAAATTTGACTGTACACTAAAAAGTCAAACTTTGACTTTTTGGTCAAAATCAAGTGCCAAGGATCATTTTTCATCAAGACATGTCAATTTATGAAACTTGTTCATCAAGAAACCCAAAATTGCAAATTAGGGTTTAAAATGGAAAAATTTCATAACTTAGAAATTTTCTAAGTTACAAAATTTTCTTATTTTTTCCTAACATTTCCCCACATTTTCACCAAGATGCAAAGGGATTCAATCAAAACTTACAACATGAAAGTTGTAGTCCATCATAAATTCTACAACTTTTATTCACAAAGTTTCCTCAAAAGAAGCTTGGATCTCAAGTTATGATTTTTGGAACAAGGGTACCTAAAACTTTTAACTTAGAGAAATTTTGCCCTAGTTTAGGCAGGATTTTGACCCATATTCTTGGCCATTTTTCACATGGTTCAACTTGGAGTTTCAAGTTTCATTTCAGAGATGGATTATAGTACATGTTGCAAGCTTTCCAAATTGTCCAAGAACTCCTCAAACACCTTTGTGGTTAGGGAGAATCGAATGCTTGAAGTTGGCAAAAACTCACTTTTTAACCATGGCCAATACATGTTCATACCAAGTTGCAAATCTGGCCAAACTAGCTTAGTACATAATTACAGGCCTCTAAACCAATTTGCACTCAAAAATTGAATGCAAATACATTGGATATTGGCATTGTTCTGATCAAGGGAGCATTGTACATTGAACATTTCCATTTTAAGCATAAAGATCACACTTCCATTTTCATAAAGCATAACTTTTGCAAAGTTGTCTTTCTTGAGCTTTGAACTTCTCTCTTTGCAGAAACCAAGTTCCACAAACTTAGGCAAAGGTACAAGGAGTTGGTGCATGCTTGGAGATAGCCTGTACAGGCCTATCTCATTTCACTTCAAACTTTGCTTTCAAAACAAGTCAAATGGCCAAAAGCTCAGAACTGATACATCTGATATATTGAGCTCAAGCAAAGTTGTCAAACAAGTTTCTCATATCCTTGCAAGCCAGAAGCACGAGCCTTTGACCTCTCAAACCTCCTCATACTCAAAAACCCAATTTTCTTGTAAAACAGGGCCAGTTCTGCAAATCACAAGCCATAATCAAATCCCCTCGTGCGTTTTGTCCAAAATCACTTCAAACACATCCTAAACAATATACCTAAGTTGTCCAGACCATTTACAAGTTGTTGTAACTCTATTTACACACATCACCATTTTTGTTTGGAAGCTTTGCAGGTTGAGTTCTGTAGTACGATTCAGGCCACTTCAAAACAAACTAAGCATTGGGAAAGGTTCAGGGGACATCAAGCAAGCTCAAAAGAACCTCAGGCCCCATTGAAAGTTGTTTAATTGTCACTCTCGAACTCAACTGAAACAGGTATTTCATGAACTTCTATCTCTCTATTTAGAAACATTTAGACTTAGGTTTGTGAATGAAAGATGTTGTATACATTGCCCTGAAACCATACATGTGCTTAGTTTTCATTTATATTAATCGTGCTAGGAGAATTTCATCCATGAACTTTCTGAAAAAACTAGGTTAGAAATTAGGGCCAGAGAAATTCTCTCTGGTTTTTGAGAGTTAACTTAAGTTTTTTATATGGTTAGATTCGTTGTTTGATGCTCTACAAGTTTCATGTTTTAAGTTTTGTCAAAGGATCACGTTTCTAGGAGTTGGCAGTTTGTACACAGAATGCGCGTTTTTGTTTGAACAGAGGAAGAAGATGAAGTACCTGGGCTGGGCCTGGCTACTTCCTGCTTTTGACACCCCCAGTTTTAGTTTCACACCCCCTGGCCCATTTCTTGTATATTTAATATTTTTTCATTTTAATTTCATTTCTGATTTTATTATTTTATTTTCAAACATAAAAAATGCCTAAAAAATATTTTCATAAATTTTTATATTTATTTGGTATTTATTTTAATTATTTCTAACATTAAAATATTTAAATACTTTATATTATTTTGTTTAAACTTAAAAATAATGTAAAAAATACTTTTATTTTCATTTATTATTTTTATTCACATTTGAAAATATTTTCTTGAAATATATACATTTTTGTAAATAATTTATTTTATTTTTTTACACACTTAATATATTTAATATATATATATATATATATATATATATATATATATATATATATATATATATATATATATATATATATATATATATATATATATATATATATATATATATATATATATATATATATATATATATATATATATATATATATATATATATATATATATATATATATATATATATATATATATATATATATATATATATATATATATATGTCCATATATACTTTATTTTATTAAAAGCATAGAATAAAAAACACAAAATAATACATTTTTATTTTTATTGATATTTTATACTAAAAAATACTTTTTCTCAATATATTTATATTTTTGTACATATTAATATATTTTTGTATATAAATAATATAATATTATTTTCTTTAAGGAAAATTAGGGTTCACCCCTTTATTAAATAAAATCAATCTTTTTTTTATTTTTATTATTTACACTATTTTTCACATTAAAAAATGCTTTACATACATAAACAAATAAAAACTTCTTTTTTGCATAATACATTTTATCTAATATTTATTTATTGTATTTTATTTAAATATTGTACATTTAAATATCATGCCTTGCAAATTCAATTTGGTTGTAATAATTTAGGGTTTAATTTCTTGCAAAATAATCTCCTATTCAAATTTGTACCCCCCCTCCCTATATCATGTTGTAATAGCTTAGAGTTTAAATTCTCACACTTTTAAGCTTTCAATTATGCCATGATTAGAGAATTAGGGTTTGTATGCAAAATCAAAACCAACAAATAGTTTGACCTAATCAAAGACAAAAATGCATGAAAAACAAACACAATGCACACTTGCACCCCTAGGGTTACAATCCACTTGTTGCCTTCAAAAATGGGCCATGGTATGCATGTTAAGTACTTTGGCAAAACAAAAACAAAACAAAAGATCATAGTCCCTCGATGACACTATCTAGGTTGCCTAAACAAAATGATCAAGTCCCTTAAGAAAATTTCCAAAAATACTTGACACAATTGCTATCATGGTCTATACGATGACCCGCGCCTGTCCCGTTTAACATCCTAACACAAGGTTGTTCACCAAATACAATGGTGAATCAACACTGTTAAAAGGGTTAAAAACATAAGAAAGATCTTTGAGTAAAATATGGTAGATAACTCTTAGTTACTTGATCAAAAGCTTGCAACAACATCCTTGCTATCTTCAAAACACACTTCACAACACAATTTCAAAACCTTACTTTCAAACATTGAAAAATTTTCAAAAGACAAAAACACCTTTGTATACATTCAAACAAGAATCATTACAAAGGTTGCCACAACGATGGCCTCTTTTCAAAACATCTTTCAAAATCACACACAAAGCACCATTTCAAACAATTGAAGAGCACCATTTCAAACAATTGAAAAGCAAAGCAAGTGATCTAAACAAGTAACTAAGAGCTCATGGATAACCATGGATAGAAAGGGTGCTAATAACTTCCCTTTCTATAATCTACTCCCCGAACCCAAGAAAACATCTCAAAGGTCTCTCGTGTGTTTTTGACCTTTCCTTAGGATAAAATAAAAAGTTGGTGGCGACTCTTGCTAAACCGAAACATTTGCAAACACAAAACGCAAAATCCCAAGTCAGTTCTCCCACCGTATCACAGAATTGGCGACTCTGCTGGGGAAAACTTTAAAAGTGGAGTAACCTTAGGGCTTAGATCACCCTTTGCATGATTATATTGTTTTCTTTGATTGCTTTACATTTGGTTCTCTTGTTTGGGCTTGAAATCCTCTACCCGGATTTGGGAAACACTCATAGGTAAATAGAAATATGTTGTGGAAGTTGTGTGGGGTATACCGACATGGTTGAAGCAATAACTATATTAGTGCGACATATTTGTGAGTACCGGTAGCCTTTGAGTCAATCAAAGAGAATACAGGGCCGCTGAGTGATGTCATAAAGCACTAATGAAATCTTAGAACCTTACTTGACCATCTTGGCCTTTTATTAGGGGTAGTGAAATGACCGGCTTTGGTGCAGCCCGAAGTTGGTAGATACTCGATACTACACTCATTGAGGGTTGTTTTCTTAGAATATTTTGTCGCTAGTTAAGTGGATAAACCAAAACAATGAACATAGAAAACAATCTAGTGATATTGAGCTCCTTAGAACCCGGTTACTATTTATAGGACATGTTTGAGCCAACAAAACCAAGAGGGTATTTACCTATGAAACCTCATGCAAGCCTGAAACTAGGGTTTTGTGTGACTTGTTTGTACATGTGCTTGTGCATACATCATGAACATCATAAAGCATCATATGCATCCACTAACCATTTCAAGGGTTTGGATCTTCATCTTTGTTCTTGTTTTGTAGGTCATGGAATCTCTTCGCAGGAAAACAATTCAAGTCAACCTTGTGAGAATCCCTCCTCAACTCAAGGAGATCACTTCCAGGATTCCAGAGAATTCTCTCTTCAGTGAAAGACATGGTAGGCTTCTCAACTTGGTCAACTCCAACATTTAAGAAGACATGGTGAAAGTTCTCTTCCAGTTCTTTGACCCCCTACACCACTGTTTCACATTCCCTGATTACCAACTAGTACCCACTTTGGAGGAATTTTCTCAACTCCTGAGAATTCCTATTCTTCATCAGCTACCCTACAACGGTACGGAAAAAGAACCAAAGCCTGAAGATGTTGCTCAAGCATTACACTTGCAACCATCTGACATCAAGGGACATTGGGAAACCAGAAGTGGTGTCAAGGGTTTCTTGGTAAAGTTTATGTTTGAGAAGGCATAAGACTGCTGGAATTCTCTTGATCTACAAGCCTTTGAAGAGATTGTGGCACTCCTTATCTATGGGTTGGTCCTGTTCCCAAACCATGATCAACTTATAGATGTGAATGCTGTCAAGATTTTTATATCCCAGAATCCTGTACCTACATTGCTTGGGGACATCCTACACTCATTTTACACACGAACAATGAGGAAAACAGGTGTTCTCATGTGTTGTACTCCTGTCCTAGCAAGGTGGTTTATTTCTCACCTTCCACAATCAGTTTGGAAGAATGAGCAGGGTTTAAGGTGGTCACAACGGTTGATGACCCTCACACATTCTGATGTTCATTGGTGTTCTCGGTCCAGAGAAAATGTCATCATCATTGATCGTTGTGGGGAATTCCCTAATGTCCCACTACTTGGAATTAGGGGAGGCATTACCTACAATCCCTGTTTAGCTCTAAGACAGTTTGGATATGCTCGGAGGGATGGACCTCATGACATGCTGATTCCTGACCTAGTTTTTGACTTCGACAAAGATGCGCAAGGACTTCGACAAAGGTTCATCAGAGCTTGGAGGATGCCCAACAAAGTGGATAGTAAGACACTGGGGCACAAGAATTCCATCCCCCTTGAGCCTTATCTCAAGTGGGTATGAACCCGCGCCCAGAATCTTATGATGCCATACCCTCACATTCTCCCCTTGATCAAAGAGCCTGTTATGGAAGGAGAGGTTCCATACACCCTCCTACATCCTGACATGCCAACATCATGGGAAGAAATGCAAAAGAGTTGGATCCAACTCAAGGAAGAACGGAATACTTTTGAAGCCAGCTTCTATGCTAGTGAGAAGAAGGTTTTGGAGCTTACCCGCCGACTTCATGAGGAGGAAACTCTCAACACTTACATCGCACCAAGGAGGATGCGCAATGTCTTTTGACATTAAGAATTTTGTAATATTTTTCCCATGGGGCACTTATGTACTAACAATTTCTTCTTAATATGACATGTGTTCCTTCTTTGTTTGCAACAAATTTGAATTTCTGAATCCTTGAATGCATTACATGAAAAACACATCATTCATCACATGCATAAACAGGTCTTCACACCAAGTTTCCTTATCTTTCTGCTGTTTATTTCAGCAAGATGGATTTGGAGCAGACGGTTAAGGATCTGCAAGCACAGAATTCTCAATTCCAGCAACTCCTCATGACCTTAGCAAAGGGTCAGGAGGACCTTAAAGCACTGTTGGAGAAAAATAAAGAGAAAAAGAAGAAAAGGCCCGGAGTAGCCACTTTTGGAAGAAGGTTTGAAATCAATGCTAGAAAAGTTCTCGAGTTCCCCTCAACGTCTGATGAAGGGGCTGGTAAAGGAAAAGGAGCTACGGGACCTTCTGAATCTGAAGTTGAAGAGGAAGAAGAGCAAGAAGATGAAGACTACTCCGAACAGCAATATCCCTCGGCGGATGATAAATATAAGAATCTGGAGGATAGATTGGCAGCCATGGAGTTGTAAAGGGTACCTGGTTTAGATTTTGAAGAATTAGGGTTGGTCGCTGGGATCTTCATTCCCCCCAAGTTCAAAGTACCAACATTTGCTAAGTATGATGGTCTGTCCTGCCCAAAGATGCATCTGAGATCCTATGTCAGAAAGATCCAACCCCACTCATCTAATAAAGACCTCTGGGTACACTTTTTCCAAGACAGTTTGTCAAGCACACAATTGGACTGGTTCTATCAACTTGAGAGGACTGAGGTTCATAACTGGGAAGACTTAGCTGCTGCTTTTTACCGTCAATACCAATACAATGCTGATTTGGCGCCCACCCGTACTCAGCTACAGAGTATGGGTATGGCTTCCAATGAAGGATTTAAGGAGTATGCCCAGAAGTGGCGTGATCTGGCTGGAAGGGTGCAGCCACCATTGTCGGATAGAGAGCTGGTTGACATGTTTATAGGGACCTTGTCTGGCCCTTTCTTCAATCATTTAATCAGGAGTTCTTCCGTAGGATTCACCAAACTAATTTTGACTGGCAAAAGGGTCGAGGCCGGTATTAAAAGTGGTAGGATTCAGAAAGATACCTCCGCGCCCACTGCTGTTAAGAAAACCTTCCCAGCTAAGAAGGAAGCCTCTACTGTTTATTCTCAGAAAAGTCAAGGAAGAACCGAGCGCCGGCCAACTGTGGGGGCTGTTATGATTCAAAACTCTTCAAATGATCAACCTCGCGGCAATCAGCCAAGACCTAATCAACAACGGGTAGAAAGGCCACAACGGAAGTTCACCCGAATCAACATGACGCCAGCTCAAGTACTCCCTCATTTGTTAAATCTGAATCTTACCAGTTTGAAGGAAGCGCCAAAGAACCCTAATACCTCCTCTCCATACTACCATTCCAATGCGAAGTTTGCTTACCACTCTGACAGCGTATGGCACGATACCAATAACTGCTGGGCGCTTAAGAACAAAATCCAAGACCTGATTGACGCCAAGGAAGTAGAATTCAATGCGCCCGAAAATCCAAATGTGATTTCTGCCCCAATGCCCAAGCACAGTCATAATGTTCATGCCGTTATGGAAGACCTTCATGTTACCAATGTTGCTGACCTTTTGACTCTCTTACCAGTTATTAAAGAGAATTTGGTGAGAGTCGGGATATTCCCAGGCTGCAGAAAGGACTGTTACTTTTGTTTAAACATATGAGCTGACTGCCCAATGTTGAAACCAGGTATCCAACGTCTGATGGATACCCAAGAGATACTCTTCCAAAAGACCCCTGTTGATACATTCACTCCTGTTACTCCTGCTACTTTTGCTACTTCAACCAACGATATTGCAATAATACATTCACTCCAACAATCTTCCCAAGGCTTGCAAAAGGCCTGTCAAGATTACACCTGATCCTGAGTTTGTACCATTAAAAATCACCATGTCGGGGCTTGTCCCGTATCAATCTAACAAAACGATACCATGGAACTACGGAGGAGAAATATTCTATCATGGCATCAAACAGATTGAATCAGTCCAAGAGAATTCTGAAGAGGAAAGCCCTGATATAGGGAACATTGCGGGAACAAGCAAGATAACCCGCAGCGGCCGGATTTTTTCTCCGGAGATTGCTCCCCCTCGAGCAGTTTTCGGACCCTCGAAAGCCTCTGTGCCTATTAGGCCATCTGTGCAAGACCCGATAATTGAAGAATTAGATATTCCTGAAGTAAGACCATCTGTTGATACTACCGATAAGGGTAAGGGGATACTAGAAGCGTCTGTCAGGACGAAGGCTCATGCTATGGTTATCCCCGAAACCACCCAGAAAGAAATGGAGGAAATCTTGAAAATAATCAAAAGGAGCGATTTCGACGTCGTGGAACAGCTAGGGCAGACCCCGTCTAAAATATGCATGTTGGCTCTTCTACTCTGCTCTGAGGCCCATGCTAAGGCCTTAATCAAATTTTTAAAGATGGCACACGTGCCCCAAGAAACTTCGGCTGATCAGTTTCAGGAGTGTATGGCCAGTCTTACTACTGATAATGGCCTTGGCTTTTCCGATGCTGATTTGACTCCCAAGGGAAGGAAACACAACGACACGCTACATGTCAAAGTTGAATGCAGGGGAACCACCCTCGCCCATGTCTTTGTTGATACTGGTTCTTCCTTGAATGTGCTCCCAAAGAAAGCGTTGGACCGTTTGGACTGCGAAGGATTGACCCTCAAACCCAGTAACATCGTTGTTAGGGCCTTTGATGGGTCCAAAAATATGGTTCATGGAGAGGTTGACATTCCTATCAAAGCGGGCACAGAAGTTTTCAACTCCACCTTTTATGTGATGGACATTCGTCCTTCATATTCGTGTTTGTTGGGAAGACTGTGGATCCATTATGCTGGGGCAGTTACCTCATCTTTACACCAAATGCTGAAATATCTTGTTAAGGGTAAAATTATAACGGTGCACGGTGAGGAAGAGTACATGATAAGTCACCTCAACTCCTTCCGCTATGTGGAGTTGGATGGTGAGTTCATCGAAACGCCTTTCCAACATTTTGAGGAAGTTTCTCCGGAGGTCGCAGTTGCGAAGACAATGGTTGAGGTGCCTATCGTTCCCAAGCATGTATCTAGGATGACATCTCTCAAGGACGCAGAGGCGGTAATCAAAGAAGGAAAGAGCACAGTGTGGGGGAAACTGCCTGATTTTCCCCATAAGACGGACACGTTTGGATTAGGGTTTACTGCTGCAGGACAAAAGGCTATGCGTCGCTCCAAGACTGGAAGACCACCCGTAAAGATCACCTACCACGGAATTAATGCTGTAGAAGATGAGGATGAAGAGAACAACTTTGAAGATTGGATCTTTCCAACCGTCAAAGGGGGTTTAAGCAACTGGGAAGCAAAAGATTTTATTCCCATCACCTTGATCAACCAGTAATTTTATCTTTGAACAATTTCTTATTTTGTTTTGTAATAACTAAATAATTCGTATACTATTCTCACCTCATGCCTTACCCGGGGCATGTAGGTCCATTTGTAAGGGCTTGATTTTCTTCATTATCATATGCCATGTTTTAATGAATAATTGGACGTATTCATCTATAAATTGTTGTGTTCATTTTCTTTCCTTTTGCATTTTGTTTTGTTTAAGGATGGCTATCCCTTACACACACCCACACTCACAAATGCAGGTACCCATCAACTCCGGATTCCATGGGTGACTATTCTGCTTTAGCCTTCGGTAACTCTGAAGATTTGGTCAATCATGCTGAGTACGAAGTTGACGAAGACTGTGAAGTGCCAGGAGAGTTAGCCAGACTTTTTCAACAAGAAGAGAGGGCTATTCTACCTCATGAAGAGTTGCTAGAAACCATCAACTTGGGGACAGAGGAAGACA
Organism: Vicia faba; assembly: GCA_948472305.1. Lineage (NCBI taxonomy): Eukaryota > Viridiplantae > Streptophyta > Magnoliopsida > Fabales > Fabaceae > Vicia > Vicia faba. The sequence continues at coordinate 140,718 of CATIWC010000232.1, forward strand.
AGAAAGAGGTAAAAGTGGGTGCCAACCTGGAACCAAGTGTCAAAGAGGGCTTAGTGCAGTTGTTGAACGAATATGTTGAAATCTTCGCCTGGTCTTATGAAGACATGCCAGGACTAGACACAGATATCGTGGTCCACCGTCTCCCTACAAGAGAAGACTGCCCACCGATCAAGCAAAAGGTCCGCCGAATGAGGCCCGACATGTCTGAGAAGATCAAAGCTAAGGTAATGAAGCAATTCAATGCTGGCTTTCTGGCTGTTACTTCCTATCCACAATGGGTTGCTAACATTGTGCCCGTGCCTAAGAAGGACGACAAAGTCAGAATATGTGTGGAATATCGGGATTTAAACAGGGCTAGCCCCAAGGATGATTTTCCACTGCCACATATCGACATCTTGGTTGTAAACACAGCTCAACACAAGGTGTTTTCCTTCATGGATGGATTCTCGAGATACAACCAGATCAAAATGGCCCCCGAGGACATGGAGAAAACTACTTTTGTCACGCAATGGGGTACTTTCTGCTACAAAGTGATGCCATTCGGACTGAAGAATGCAGGGGCAACCTATCAACGCGCCATGGTAGCTTTGTTTCATGATATGATACATCATGAGATCGAAGTTTACGTAGACGACATGATAGCTCGATCACAGACAGAAGAAGAACACCTTGATCATTTGCAAAAGCTGTTTGCCAGGTTGAAGGAGTATAAGCTCAGACTGAACCCAAGCAAGTGCACTTTTGGAGTTAGGTCTGGTAAACTTTTGGGATTTATTGTCAGCAACAAAGGCATTAAGGTTGATCCAGCTAAAGTAAAGGCTATACAAGAAATGCCTGCCCCCCTCACTGAAGAGGAGGTTAGAGGATTCTTGGGACGCTTAAACAATATTGCGAGGTTCATCTCTCACCTCACATCTACCTGTGAGCCAATCTTCAAGCCGCTGAAGAAAGATCAGGTAGTTGAATGGAACAATGATTGTCAAGTTGCTTTTGATAAGATCAAGGAGTATTTACTGGAACCTCCTATCTTAATGCCAACCCGTCGAAGGAAGGCCGTTAGTCATGTATCTGACTGTTTTGGATATCTCAATGGGGTGCGTATTGGGCCAACATGACGAGTCTGGTCGAAAAGAGCATGCCATTTATTACCTTAGCAAAAAGTTTACCGACTGTGAGACTCGCTACTCACTGCTCGAGAAAACTTTCTGCGCTTTGGTATGGGCTGCTCGCCGGCTAAGGCAGTATTTGTTGACTCATACCACTTTGCCGATTTCCAAGATGGATCTGATCAAGTATATCTTCGAGAAGCCTGCTTTATCTGGAAGAATCGCTAGATGGAAAATGATCCTGACTGAGTATGATATCCAGTATACTACCCAAAAAGCTATAAAGGGGAGTGTATTAGCTGAACATCTAGCTCATCAAGCCGTCGAAGATTACCAATCTATGAGATTCGATTTCCCTGACGAGGACATCATGACATTGGACAACATTGAAGGTAACGGACCGTATGACGGACCTGAACAAGGATCCCGATGGACCCTGTACTTTGATGGTGCTTCAAATGCACTTGGAAATGGTATCAGTGCGGTACTCATTTCTCCGGAAGGTTGCCATACACCCTTCACTGCCCGACTTTGCTTCAGCTGTACCAACAACATGGCTGAATATAAAGCTTGCATCTTCGGTCTCAAGGCTGTTATAGACTTGGGAATCAAATCTTTGGTCGTATTTGGGGACTCGGATTTGGTTATCAGTCAAGTCAAAGGAGAGTGGGACACCAAACATCCTAATCTTATCCCATACAAAGAACATGTCTTGACATTGTTGCCTCATTTCGAGCAGATTACCTTCGAGCATTTCCCGCGAGAAGAAAATCAGTTAGCCGATGCTCTGGCTACAATGTCTTCTATGTTTAAACTCAACTGGGATAACGAGGCTCCCCAAATTACCATCGAGCAAATGGACGAACCTGCACACTGTCACGAGATTAACACCGAAGTAGTAGTGGAACAACCCTGGTTTCATGAAATCAAAAGGTATCTCCAGACTCGAGAATACCCTGAAGGAGCTTCCATCAATGACAAAAAGTTCTTAAGGAGATTTGCTGCCAAGTTCTTCCTAAGCAATGGCATCCTTTATAAGCGCAACCATGATTGTGTTCTACTTCGTTGTGTGGACAAGGTTGAAGCAGAGTTGATCATGACCGAGATACATAGTGGCACATTTGGCAGCCACTTGAGCGGACATACGATGGCTAAGAAGATTCTAAGGGTAGGCTACTACTGGTCTACCATGGAAGCTGATTGTCAATCAATATTCCCGTACTTGCCACAAATGCCAAGTCTACGCCGACAAGGTACATATTCCTCCTATTCCTCTCAACATTCTGACAGCTCCTTGGCCATTCGCAATGTGGGGCATTGACATGATTGGAGAGATCAAGCCTATGGCATCCAATGGACATTGCTTCATCTTGGTCGCAATTGATTATTTCACTAAGTGGGTCGAAGCAGCTTCCTATGCCTCAGTTACAAAGAATGTGGTTGCCCGCTTCGTCAAGCAGAACCTCATATGCCGGTATGGTATCCCCGACAGGATTATCACGAACAACGCTACAAATTTGAATAACAATATGATCACCGCTCTATGCGAATAGTTCAAGATTTATCATCACAATTCATCTCCCTACCGACCGAAGATGAACGGTGTTGTTGAAGCCGCAAACAAAAATATCAAGAAGATCATTCAAAAGATGATAGTCACCTACAAGGACTTGCATGAGATGTTACCGTTTGCTCTGCACGGATACCGTACCACGGCACACACCTCAACAGGGGAAACTCCATTTTCTTTGGTATATGGCATGGAAGTTGTTCTACCTATGGAAGTTTAGATTCCTTCCAAGAGGATTATGAAGGATGCCGGTTTGAGTGAAGACGATTGGATTCAGACCCGGATTGACCAACTTAACTTGATCGACGAGAAGCGACTTACTGCTATTTGTCATGGTCAGACGTATCAAAAATGGATGATCAAGGCCTTCAAGAAGAAAGTCAGACGTCAGGTATATCAAGTCGGAGATCTTGTAATCAAGCGGATCATCTTACCGCAAAGTGATCCCAGGGGCAAATGGACTCCTACTTATGAAGGACCATTTGTGATCAAGAGCATCTTTTCTGGTGGGGAAATGATTCTGACCATTATGGACGGCGATGACTTGCCGCACCCTGTGAACGCAGACATAGTCAAAAGATACTATGCATAAAACGACCCGACAAGTTGAAAACCCGAAAGGGCGACTTGGGCAAAAATGGGCATCCCGGTGAATCGAAAACCCAAAAGGGCGATTCAGGAAAAAATTAGGGATAAAACAAAAAATATGTACACCCGACAAGTTGAAAACCCGAAAGGGCGACTTGGGCAAAAAAGGGTTTCCCGGTGGATCGAAAACCCGAAAGGGCGGTCCAGGCAAAAGTTAGGGAATTAAAGCGTATGACTATGTCTCGTCAGATCACTTTAAGAACAATCTCTTCACCAACAAGCTCTAAGCTTCGAATCAATCCAATCATCGGCGGACGAAGCAGCGAATGGACAAGATACTCAAAGTTGTGAAGGTTATAGCAGAATGGGAATCCCATGGAATTGTTACACATAGCCATCTTTCTCTTGTATAAAATTTTTCAATATTTACGACAACATTCTCTTACTAGGATGTCTGTCTCCTTTGTACAAAGATACTTACAAAAAGTTAATACAAAGATAGTTCAAAATGCATAAATTTGCTTGCCTTTCTTTCTTTTTTACACTTATGTTTTATTTGAAAACGTCCAAAGTTTTGTTAAATAGGCATATACATTTGAATATAATCACTGCTTACAAATAAAACAAAATTGAGAAAAGACAATTATTGATAGGTTGAAGGTGTAGGAAGATATCTTTGTGCCATTCCAGAAGAAATCCCCTGCAATACATTGTTCAGATCCTCAACAAAGCCAAAGTCTTAAAGTATGTGTCCCCAGCGGAGTTAAACTTCAAGATCCCCAGCGGAGCCCGAAAACCCTGAAATACCTATCCCCAACGGAGCCAGAATATTCTAAACCTTCTTCCCCAACAAAGTCAAAATTCCAACTATCAACCCCCGGTGGGAACTGTTTAACTTCCCCCAATTTCCCCAGCAGATTATCTTAAAAGTATGAAAACCAAGCAGATAATAGTTAACTCTTGGCTTATCCCCAACTAGGTTGTTTCCCCAGTAGTTTGGCATACAACCCAAAGCTACTGATTTCACCGGCCGAGTAAACATTCTCCCCACAGAGTTATCTCCCAGCAAAATCGAAGATTCTCGGTCTCATTCCTCCAAGCAGAAAAGCCTCCCAGGTTTTAATTCCCCAGTAGAGATTTTTAGGGTTTTCCCTATTTCCCAGGAAAGTCATGAAGGATTCTCATTCCCCGCAGAAGTTGTCAAAACTCTTGGTTAATCCGCACCAGTCACCAAGGATTCTCAATCTCCAACAGTGGTCCCAGGATTTCTCCTTCTCAAACAAACAAATCTCTAATCCCCAAGCAGTCAGCATGGATTCCTCATCTTCAACAATCAAAGATTTTCGAATCTTCAACATCGGTCAGGAATTTACTTCCTCCGGCAGCAGCCAAAGATCTCATTATCTCCAGTTATCAAGGATTTATTTTCCTCAGCAAGACGACTAATCAGCTTACATGCACGTCCATTACATTCATATATCATAAACATTGATGAAACACAGTTCATTGCATCATACATATCATGCAACATAACTTTGTGTTTTAGCTAACATTTTACCCTTTTCAGGATAAGATTAAAAGGCTATCATTAACAATTATTCTGATACAGTATGGATACACCCCAGACGCGGTGGTCATTCTATTACTCATTCATAACTTCAAGTCAAAATACAGTACGGATACACCCCAGACACGGCGGTCATTCTACTACTCATTCAGACTTCAGCAATCCGATACAGACTAGATACGCTCCAGACACGGCAGCCATTCTATCTCATTCAGATTCAACTATCAATTACAAGTTCAGATACGCTCCAGACACAGATGCCATTCTGGCCCTTACACCAGAAGTTTGATTCTCCCCAGTGCAGTCGCCATGGAAGTCATTCTGTCACTTATTCAGATCCCAGTTACAGTCTCAGATACACTCCAGACACGGAAGTCATTCTTCTACTCATACAGATCTCAACTTCAGATACAATACAGATATACTCCAGACACGGCAGACATTCTGATATTCATTCAAAGTTCAAATACAGTTACAACTCAGATAGCTCTAGACATGGACGCCATTCTTTTGCTCATACAGACTCGGTCTCCAGATACAGTTCAAATGTATTCCAGACACGGATACCATTTTGATACTCATTCTTCTGACCTACAACATTGCAATTCAACAAACATTCTTGGATGACATATTTAATCCCATCTCCAGCAAGATTCCACCGTATCCAAATGGCATCTTTAAGCCCATTTCCTCAGCTATATTTTGACGAGTGAAAATTTACGGGCACTCTAGTGTCCAATCCTCTTTTACCTTTGAGTCGCGAAAGGCAAACTTGCCAATCTAACTCTTCAGGTTCAAGAAGATTGAACAGGGGCAGATGTACCCCAAAATTTTCCCTCTCATTTCATCAACATTTCTCATCACAAGACTCTTGGAACTCAAGATCAAGCTAGGGTTTGCTCTGCTCACGACACCTCCTTGCACTGTTGACCTAAATTAGGGTTTGAGTTTGCACAGGGATGTTTTGACTTACAATGCCCAAAGTGACTTTCATACTTCATGTTGGACTCACAAGTTTGTCCATACCAAGTTTCAAGCCTTGAATCAAATTTTTACCCAGTCAATTGGACAATTGACCTAGAAATCAGCTGTATTGGGGAAAAAGTCAATTGTGGCCAATTGACAGTCAAACCTCATGAATTTTGACCCACATCAACATTATGAACTCATATGAACCATTTGATCAAGTTTGGATCACAATTCCACAAGAAATTTGATCAGATCACCAAAAGGGTAAAATGGTAATTTCTAGAGTTTTGACTGCACAAAGGAAATTTTTGACTGTTTGACCTAACCAATGGCAAATCAAGCTCAACCATGGACTCAAGGACTCAATGACATCATCTTGACCCATTCAACAAGTTCAAAAGATCTCAAATGCATAGGATTGACAGATGAATTTTTTAGTCAACTGATCAAAATTTGACTGTACACTGAAAAGTCAAACTTTGACTTTTTGGTCAAAATCAAGTGCCAAGGATCATTTTTCATCAAGACATGTCAATTTATGAAACTTGTTCATCAAGAAACCCAAAATTGCAAATTAGGGTTTAAAATGGAAAATTTTCATAACTTAGAAATTTTCTAAGTTATAAAATTTTCTTATTTTTTCCTAACTTTGCCCCATATTTTCACCAAGATGCAAAGGGATTAAATCAAAACTTACAACATGAAAGTTGTAGTCCATCACAAATTCTACAACTTTTATTCACAAAGTTTCCTCAAAAGAAGCTTGGATCTCAAGTTATGATTTTTGGAACAAGGGTACCTAAAACTTTTAACTTAGAGAAATTTTGCCCTAGTTTAGGCAGGATTTTGACCCATCTTCTTGGCCATTTTTCACATGGTTCCACATGGAGTTTAAAGTTTCATTTCAGAGATGGATTATTGTACATGTTTCAAGCTTTCCAAATTATCCAAGAACTCCTCAAACACCTTTGTGGTTAGGGAGAATCGAATGCTTGAAGTTGGCAAAAACTCACTTTGTAACCATGGCCAATACATGTTCATACCAAGTTGCAAATCTGACCAAACTAGCTTAGTACATAATTACAGGCCTCTAAACCAATTTACACTCAAAAATTTAATGCAAATACATTGGATATTGGCATTGTTCTGATCAAGGGAGCATTGTAGATTGAACATTTCCATTTTAAGCATAAAGATCACACTTCCATTTTCATAAAGCATAACTTTTGCAAAATTGTCTTTCTTGAGCTTTGAACTTCTCTCTTTGCAGCAACCAAGTTCCACAAACTTAGGCAAAGGTACAAGGAGTTGGTGCATGCTTGGAGATAGCCTGTACATGCCTATCTCATTTCACTTCAAACTTTGCTTTCAAAACAAGTCAAATGGCCAAAAGCTCAGACTTGATACATCTGATATATTGAGCTCAAGCAAAGTTGTCAAACAAGTTTCTCATATCTTTGCAAGCCAGAAGCACGAGCCTTTGACCTCTCAAACCTCCTCATACTTAAAAACCCCATTTTCTTGCAAAACAGGGCCAGTTCTGCAAATCACATGCCATAATCAAATCCCCTCGTGCGTTTTATCCAAAATCACTTCAAACACATCCTAAACAATATACCTAAGTTGTCCAGACCATTTACAAGTTGCTGTAACTCTATTTACACACATCACCATTTTTGTTTGGAAGCTTTGCAGGTTGATTTATGTAGCACGAATCAGGCCACTTAAAAACAAACTAAGCATTGGGAAAGGTTCAGGGGACATCAAGCAAGCTCAAAAGAACCTCAGGCCCCATTGAAAGTTGCTGCATTGTCCTGCTCGAACTCAACTGAAACAAGTATTTCATGAACTTCTATCTCTCTATTTAGAAACATTTAGACTTAGGTTTGTGAATGAAAGATGTTGTATTCATTGCCCTAAAACCATACATGTGCTTAGTTTTCATTTATATTAATCGTGCTAGGAGAATTTCATCCATGAACTTTCTGAAAAAACTAGGTTAGAAATTAGGGCCAGAGAAATTCTCTCTGGTCTTTAAGAGTTAACTTAAGTTTTTTATATGGTTAGATTCGCTGTTTGATGCTCTACAAGTTTCATGTTTTGAGTTTTGTCAAAGGATCACGTTTCCAGGAGTTGACAGTTTGTAATCAGAAGGCGCGTTTTTGTTTGAACAGAGGAAGAAGATGAAGTAGCTGGGCTGGGCCTGGCTACTTCCTGCTTTTGACACCCCTAGTTTCAGTTTCACACCTGTGATCGGTGGATCTGGAACTGACTGTTTAACGCTGGTTCGCGAAATGTCGCGGAAGCAAGAGTCGCCACCGTCTTTTATTTTCTCCAAATGGAAAGGACAAAAGCACAGAAAAAATTCCTTATAGAGATTGCTCTCGGTTCGGGAGGTAGATTATAGAAAGGGAAGGTGTTAGCACCCTTTCTATCCATGGTTATCCATGGGCTCTTAGATACTTGCTCAATGTGTTTTCAAAATGTTTGCTTGCTTTTCAACTGTGGGTTTTAAAAAGTTTCTTTGAAAAATTTCAGTTCGACTCGTACGTCAGAGTGTTTGAAAAGTTTGTTTTGAAAGCTTTTGAAAATGTGTTGGTGTGAAAAGATTTTGTTTGTTTTTGAAGAGAGCAAGTATCTACGAGAACCTACCTACCCTAAGGAATTCGTCTGTGTAAATGTCCTTTAAGGTAGTGCCATCCCACCATTGAGAGGTAGGTAGCACCACCGTTGGAGGTATTCGGGTCAATTCGAGTTTATAGGGACATGGTGATCACCAGAGCAATGGGAAGACACCTTAGAAGCTACCCTCATGCCAGGTTCCCGGATCATGAGGACTTACTAAGACGTCCTCTACTCGACGATCACCTTTCGAGGCAAGGCAACAGTGAGGCGTACCCTAGGGGTGGTGTGTGCGATTCGTGTATCGTTTTCATTGATATTTGTCTTGTCATGTTCATTGTGATCTACGCGTTTGTTTTTATTTTTGTCATTCATTCTTTCATGCTTGGTTAACAGTTAAAAGTTTGCGGAAAAAATAAATCTACAACTATTACAAATGGCGCGGGTCCACATCGCCAAAATTAAACCGGACCCGATTTGACAAGAAAATAAAGAAATTAAATAAAAGTGCGAAAAGTATAATTGTTACAACGCTTTGGGAGAATTACATAATTATAATAAACTACATAAAATAAATGCGCGAAATTAAATAAATTACGAACATGGGCGTTGGACCCTTTTGCACAAAATTAAAGTTAATGAAGGATTGAAATAAATGTTTTTTTAGTATTTTTATGTTTTTTAAGATTTAAAAGAAGAAGAATTTATTAGAATGAAAATTGAAATGTAAACCCTAATTCTAGTGTTTTTTAAGATTTATTATGAAAATATTAAAATTTAACCTAAATTAAACCTTTTTTTTTTTTATGTACAGATTTAATTATGAAAATAAATAAATGATAAGTATTATGATAAAGAGAGAAAAAATTAAAAAGGGATAAAAAGTTATTAAACCTAATTCTATATTTTTGTATTTATTATTATGAAAAAAATTAAAAATAAACCCTAATTTAAACTAAATTCATTTATATAATTTATTCATGAAAATAATCAAAATAAAAATATTTATTACCTTTTTTATCTTTTCTGAATTTTTATGTATTTTTGTATTTTTTGGGGAAAAAAATATAATTAATTAAATTAAAACAATAAAAAAAATAAAAATAGCAATTAAAAAATAAAATAAAAAGATAAAAAGAATTGCAAACCAGGGGGTATCAGTCCCAATTGTGAGGTATAGGCCTTAGAATGCTGGCCTATTAAGCTTTGGTCCGTTTGACTTTTTGCATAGCGTGTGATGCGTTTGACTATGATACATGGTGCTCTTTAATTCTGAGCCCTTGATCTGGACTCATTAAACACGTGGCTGGCTTGATATGGCGAGCGTATGGTGATCCACAATGTTGTGCCTGCATAGGAACTAATATGGAAAAATAATATTGAAAGTTACACAGACCTGGGACTCGAACCCAGGTCTTGGACGTTGCATGCATGGGTACCTGCCACTGAACCACTTTAATCACATTTAATATATATTATCAAATAAACAATATAAAACAAAAGTGGATGAAGGCTGGAGAACGCGCGCGAATTTAAATGAGCCAGTCAGCGTGTGACATGTAATCGTCTTCTCCACCTTCCCTGAAAACAAAACCATATGGCAACGGTTTCTTAAGCGTGGTTCAAGGTTGCTTTAGAGAAAATAGCGACTAGCGCTATACAACTCATAAATTAATCGCGACCATGGCTTCTTCTTCGTCTAAGTCTGCTGATTGCAATGGTGGTGGTCTGGAGTCCTGATTTTTCCTAATTTGAGAAACCCCAATTTCAAGCTTCTGTAAACCCTAACAGTTGTCAATGGCAAATCTCCAAATATGGCATGAAAACGAAATTAAACTACATGATTAGCTTCAGAATACGTTAGTTAACATGAATGCATAGAAAAAATATAATGAAAATGTCTGAATGTGAAGATACGATTATGCATTTTGTTTGACACAGCTTGAATCCATGGTACCAATTCTGGGCGTTTTGATCGATGTTCATGATTGGAATGCGTTCAGGGGACCACAAGGAAGCTTTTAGAATCAATATTAGGACTTGAATCAACCTCGAACACTGATTTCAGTTTTGAGTTTTATGGAGAATTTTTCAAGTTTGTCTATGGTCTTTGGGCGCAGCATTCAGTGTGTGGGCATTAGGTTTTGACTCAGCACTTATGAGGGAAGGGAATTAGGTCATTAGTTGGCCTTGATCCATGCCCATGAGAGAATTAGTCTTAGGTCTTTCACCATTAACAAACTTTCCCTTTTTTAAGAAAAACCAAGACTTGGTGTACCACCTAACCCTAGCATGAGTTTGTGAGCTGGAACATGATATATGGAAGCTATTCCAATTCAAATGACACTATTCCATTGATTTTTAAATTTTATTTGAATTTTTAAAGATTTAAAATGAATTAAATTATCAAAAATTAAATAAAAATAGAAAAATCAATGTTTGATCTTGAAATTAATCATGGGACACGTGTGTGGCATGACAAGGCTGAATCAAGTGGAAGAAAGTGGGCCCTTTTGTCAAAAATTGAAGTTTCAAGGATAGTTGACTTTTGCCATTTCACAAAAACTTCCCAACTTCTCCAATGCATAACTTGCTCAATTTTTAAGCTTTTCTCATGTTCTTGGACATTTTGGAAAGGTCTTTGAGTCCTTTAACCAATGCCTTTGGTCCCATGTCATTTTGATTTTCCAATCTCAAGTTATGGCCTTTGACTTAAAGTCCCTTTTTGTTGACTTTTGAAAATGACCTATAATGTTGAAATTGATAACTTTTTCTGAGAGCATTTCTTGGACTTGAAGTATGAAGATGAGTTGTAGGAAATGTCTTTCTCTTCAAAATGAGCTTTGGATGGAATTTTTCTGATAATCCATGTGAAAGTTATGCCCTGGTCAATTTCAGTTGACTTTTTCAGCTGTCCAAATAAGGAAACTTTTGCATCTTGATGATTTTCTGAGCCAAATTTTGAGAATCATGATCAAGCATTGATCAAATGATGTTTGTGGCTTCAAAATGATATGTTGACCAAAAATTTGAACTTTTGACTGCCAAATGACCATTTTGCCCTTACAGTTGACTGTAGTGCAATTTAGGGTTTTGACTGTGCAATTTTGAGTTGAATGCCTTGAAACTTGATATGAGGATGCTTGACCATGTTTGTAAGCATATGAGACTTGATTGAGCCTTTGAACACTTCCTTTTCTTGATCAGACTCAAAACCCTAATTTTGACTGTTTAGGAGGCCCTCACACTGTGCAACCCTTGGGGAATTTTGTGACTTGGCTTGGCAATTTCTTGAAGAATATGGGAGGGCAAATTTTGGGGTACAACAGTTGCCCCTGTTCAATCTTCTTAGACCTGAGGATGCAGATTGGCTGACGTGCCTTTCGTAATCCGAGGGTAGAAGATGATTGGACACTAGAGTGCCCAGAAATTTGCGCTCACATAGTGGCAGTGATGGTGGAATGGGCTTATAGATGCCATCTGGATGTTTGATTGCGTAAGAGCTTCCTTAGCGAGGACCTGCATACCTGCAAAGAAAAAATGAGTACCTGACACGTTGCAGGAGCTGATTTTTAGATGCCTGGTATAGATGTGTCCTGACTGGTTACAGGAGCTGAGTCTGGAGCTTCAAACGGCGATGAAAGAACCATGGATGGTTACTACCTTAGCGTGAATGGTAAGAGAACCTTGGGCGACTTTAACTTCAACAACGCTTGTTGAGAAAAATCTTGGGTGTCTTTAACTTCAACAACGCTTGTTGAGAAAAATCTTGGGTGTCTTCTACTGGAATAAGAATCAGGGAGATCTTAGGGTCGATCTGACTGAACCAGAGAGGCCTTTGACTGGGTAAGAATCAGGAAAATCTTAGGGTCGATTTAACTGAACCGGACAAGGTCTTGAAATATCTTCAACTGGATAAGCATCAGGGAGATCTTAGGGTCGATCTGACTGAACCAAGAGAAGGCCTTTGACTGGATAAGCATCAGGAAAATCTTAGGGTCGATTTAACTGAGCCGGACAAGGTCTTGGAATATCTTCAACTGGATAAGCATCAGGGAGATCTTAGGGTCGATCTGACTGAACCAGAGAAGGCCTTTGACTGGATAAGCATCAGGAAAATCTTAGGGTCGATTTAACTGAACCGGACAAGGTCTTGGAATATCTTCAACTGGATAAGCATCAGGGAGATCTTATGGTCGATCTGACTGAACCAAGAGAAGGCCTTTGATTGGATAAGCATCAGGAAAATCTTAGGGTCGATTTAACTGAGTCGGACAAGGTCTTGGAATATCTTCAACTGGATAAGCATCAGGGAGATCTTAGGGTCGATCTGACTGAACCAGAGAAGGCCTTTGACTGGATAAGCATCAGGAAAATCTTAGGGTCGATTTAACTGAACCGGACAAGGTCTTGGAATATCTTCAACTGGATAAGCATCAGGGAGATCTTAGGGTCGATCTGACTGAACCAGAGAAGGCCTTTGACTGGATAAGCATCAGGAAAATCTTAGGGTCGATTTAACTGAACCGGACAAGGTCTTGAAATATCTTCAACTGGATAAGCATCAGGGAGATCTTAGGGTCGATCTGACTGAACCAGAGAAGGCCTTTGACTGGATAAGCATCAGAAAAATCTTAGGGTCGATTTAACTGAACCAGACAAGGTCTTGAAATATCTTCAACTGGAATAAGTGTCAGAACATCGCCATATCTGGTTCATATCTGGACTATATCTGGAAGGGAATCTGGAAGCAGTATCAGAGCGTCACCATATCTGGGTCATATCTGAGACTATATCTAGAAGGAAATCTGGAAGCAGTATCAGAACGTCGCCATATCTGGGTCATATCTGAAACTATATCTAGAAGGAAATCTGGAAGCAGTATCAGAACGTCACCATATCTGGGTCATATCTGAGACTATATCTAGAAGGAAATATGGAAGCAGCGTCAGAACGTCACCATATCTGGGTCATATCTGAAACTATATCTAGAAGGAAATCTGGAAGCAGTATCAGAACGTCACCATATCTGGGTCATATCTGAAACTATATCTAGAAGGAAATCTGGAAGCAGTATCAGAACGTCACCACATCTGGTTTACATCTGAAACTATATCTAGAAAGAATTGCGATAGTTGATAGTAATCATTTCGGTATTGATCTTTTTCCTGAAAAGGCAAAACATAATTGTATGCAAAATCATGATGCATGAACTGTATGTCTTCAAAATTAATGAGATTCGTGTTAGTATGATGCATATGCATGTTATAATGTATGAAGATGTGATGTTTATGAATGTATTTTTGTCTAAGAAAATAAATCCTTGACGGGTGCCGGGAAGTCACTCCTGGGCTGATATTGAAGAATAGATTTTGCTTCCACTGGGGATGATAACTGCAAGAATACCGGTAGGAGAAGATGACTCCGTTGGGGGATGAACTTGGCAAATGGAAGATTATGCGGGGAGCAAAGATACTCTAGTGACCATGCTGGGAAGCAATACTCTGTGGGAAGAGGGATACCTTGCTAAGTGTTGATAAAAGTTTGCTGGGGATCAGAAGGCTTTGTAAACGACGCTCTTTCCGTGGCTTTTGGCTGAGGATAACCCAGTTATATCCTGTTAAGGAAATAACTCTTTAAATCAAGCCGGACGACGCGTTCGTGTTCTGCGAGGGTAAGCTTCCAGAATCTACTGGGGATAAGCTTACTGCTTGGGGAGATGAATTCCAACTTTCTTAGGGAACTGGATTGGACTCTCCTGGGGAAGTATTGAACTGTATTGGTTATATTCTTCCACGGAACCTACCTTGATACCTTGGAGGACAGAAACAATCAGATTGCTTAGACCACCCGTTATTGCCCCTGTTTCTATGGGGGAGGCACCTGTGGGATGCTGATAATTGTTGAGGGTCAAACCTTCTTCAGGTAGGCAGGTGACAAGATGACAGGACATAGTCGTACGCTTTAATCCCTAACTTTTGCCTGGACCGCCCTTTCAGGTTTTCAGTCCACCGGGATACCCATTTTTGCCCAAGCCGCCTTTTCAGGTTTTCGACTTGCCGGGTGTACAGATTTTTTCATTTCATCCCTTCATTTTGCCCGAACCCTTTTGGGTTCGCCGGGAAGCCCTTATTTTTGCCTAGGTGTGTCAACCTAGCGGGTCTTTGATTATGCGTAGTATTTTTCGACTATGTCCGTTCTTTCAGAATGTAGGGAGGTGTCACTGTTAGGAGTGTTTTGTTGTCATACCACCCGAAGATATTCGTTTGATCGTCCAATGTCCCAAGTGACTCAGGCGGAGATCTGCCCCAGGCTATTTGGCCTTTGAGAGATTCTCCGAATCTTGATTGGATTGCCCCAGATAATGGACCATGGTCATGTCTGCCCCTTGATTGGAGGTACTTTTGTTCATTAGGTATTCATCGTGCGAATTTCCCTGATGTTCAAACAAAAAGTCATATGCAAACAAAGTTATGTTAAAAATGCAAAGCATATGTCTGTCTTGAAGATTTTGAAAATGCATTCTTTTTCATAAAGCAAATGAATGTTTGTAAAACGTGATGTCAACTCCGTATTTACCGTAAGCCTTAAGGAGTCAGGATACCTTTCGTA
Organism: Vicia faba; assembly: GCA_948472305.1. Lineage (NCBI taxonomy): Eukaryota > Viridiplantae > Streptophyta > Magnoliopsida > Fabales > Fabaceae > Vicia > Vicia faba. Next base: position 155,752 of record CATIWC010000232.1, read on the forward strand.
ACAGTATGCTTTCGAGCTAACCCATGCTTCAGCTAGGACTTTTGAGGGTTATAACGTGGCCTGGTTCACGGTTTAAGGAACAAAGGATAAAGGCTCAAATTATTTGTACCCACCCGCTCTTCGTGATTTTCTCCAAACCTAAACTCAGTTGATCGTGCGTTAGACCTTGCTTGAGTCTTTGCTCTGATTTTTCGATAATGGTTCAGATGTTGATGATTTCTTTTGAATAGGCAGTCATTTTTGTTTTGGTTGAGGGTTTGTGAGACCTCTTTCTTGATTTTTGTTATCCCTTTCTTCTTTTTTTGCCTGAACTGTTTCCTTTTCTGGAATTACAGTCAGCGGGATGCCCCGGTTTTGTAAGTCTCCTTCATGGGTTTTGACTTAATGGGTTTTTCATTTTTTGAGATAATGACTGTCTGTCCTTGTGATTTATTCAGAACCATCACTGTCTTTTGTTTTGTAAGGACTCCTTTTATGCTGTTCATTATGCACTTGGATCAACTGAGAGAACTACCCTGCCCCAGGTTATGATAAAGGGTTTTAAATTTCGAAAAGAAAAACTCCTACTTCTTTGGCTCAGAGGGGTTAACGAGGGATTATCTTCCTTATAACTCCAGTGTTTAGGAATTGAAACAATGCCTGTACCTCATCAGTGGGGTCTGTTCAAAAGCATACTGTAGATTATGGTATCGTTTTCGTCATCCTCCCTCAAGAGGCTTAGAATTTTAGATCAAGAGTTGATCATCAGAAAAAATATGAAAAGAATTTTGAATATAATGAAAACAATTGTATTAATTCCCAAAACAGACGTACGCGATGCATTAATAGAATAAAAGAGTTTGCTATGACAGTAATTGTTTGTATAAGCAAAGAAAAATACAACTCAAAAATTCGAATAAACAAAGGCTTCAACGATTGGGTAACGGAGCAGTGATTATGTTCGGAGTCTCAGGCACTTCAAACTGAATCTCCCCGGCGTCGATCATGTCTTGAATTTTGTTCTTGAGGGGCCAGCAGTTGTCCGTAGTATGCCCCGGGCTATCAGAATGATATGCGCACCTATCGTTGGGATGATAGTTAGGAGCCGAAGTGTTCGGATTCCGAAGGGGAGCCCTTAAGGTGATCAGCCCTGCCTTCAACATTTGTTGTAGTGCTTGATCCAGCGACATGTTGAGTTTGGTATACTGTCGTTTCTCCTTGCGCTGCTGCCCCTGTCCTTGTTGAGCAGGTCCAGGATTGGAGATCTGGATTGCCCCTACCTCATGACGGCTCTTTTTACCGTGCACAGCATTGGACTCTTTCTTTCCATGATGAGGCTTTTTGTCAGAAGGTGCAGCCTCTTGAATTTTCCCAGACCGGATGCCAGCTTCTATTCGCTCCCCAGTCAAGATAAGATCTGTGAATCCAGCAGACGAATTCCCAATTAGGTGGTTGTAGAACGGACCAGACAGGGTCCCCAAGAACATATTGACGAGTTCCCGATCAGTCAGAGGTGGTTGTACTCTTCCAGCAAGATCCCTCCATTTCTGCGCATATTCTTTAAAACCTTCACTTGATCCTAACGACATACCCTGGAGTTGAGTACGCGTAGGAGCAAGGTCGGCATTATATTGATACTGCTTGTAGAAAGCAGTAGCCAACTCCTCCCAGTTACGAACCTTGGTCCCATCTAGTTGATAGAACCATTCGAGATGAGTCCCTGAAAGACTCTCCTGGAAGAAGTGGATCCACAAATTCTTGTCCATCGTATATGGTTGAATCTTCCGAACATAGGACCTGAGATGTAGCTTGGGACAGGACGCCCCGTCATACTTGGTAAAGGATGGTGCTTTGAACTTCCGAGGAATAATCACACCAGTTGACAAACCCAGATCTCCGAGATCCAGCCCAGGTACCTGTTGGATCTCCATAGCATTCAGCCTATCCTCCAACTGTTTGTACTTGTCCTCAGCAGGAGGGTACTGTTCGTCGTTGAAATCTGTCTCGTTGTCGGAGACCACTGGACTAGGCACCTCTCTCTCATGGTGACTGCTTTCCCTCACAGATGGGGTAGTCCTCTCAGTTTCAGTCTGCGGTGTATTCCCAGATCTGCGCCTAGAGCTGAACAAGACAGTCCTCTTCTTCTTCTTGTCCTTCTTCAAGAGCAGAGCCTTCAGATCTTGTTGCCCCTGGGTCAAATTCATGATCAGTTCTTGGAACTGGGCGTTCTGAGCCTGGAGGTCCTTGATAGTCTGCTCGGCTGATGATTCAGGGTTCATGACGATCGGCTGAAATAAACAGCGGAGAAGGGTAAGCAACCTGTCAAAGGGATACCTGCAATGCAATGAGATGTATGACATGCATGTAATGTTTTCAAGGACCTCGCGGGGTACGCAAAGAAACTTTGTTAGCATTTAGAACCGGTAGCTTGATTATAAAAACTTCATTTTGTTGAGAGTCCTTCGTTAAGGGTCAAAGGCTCACCATATCCAGTGGGTCATAGCCCCCGACACCCTTGGCTAGAGGAAAATAAATCCTCTTTGCCCCTGGCTAGATGTTTGATTTATCATGACCTGCATCACAAGCCCTTGAGATCCTTGAAATAGGTTAGGATGTATGCAATGGTATGCAATGGTATGATGTCATGCTATGCATGGGGGTGATGTAGGTAAACCCTGTTATGAGTCCCAATTAAGGACTATAAACAAACCCTGCAAGAAACTCAGTATACTTTGTTATGAGCCCCAATTAAGGACTATAAACAAAACCTGCAAGACTTAGTAACCCTGTTATGAGTCCTAATTAAGGACTATAAACACAACCTGCAAGAAATTTGGTAAACCTTGTCATGAGTCCTAGTTAAGGACTATAAACAAAACCTGCAAGAAATTCGGTAAACCTTGTCATGAGTCCTAGTTAAGGACTATAAACAAAACCTACAAGTAGTTCATGTGTCAGCTAACAAGCATGTAAGTAGGCAAGTACAAAGGCACACAAGTCACACCAAAGAGCCCTTAGAGTTTAGGCCAACATGGGGTCTGGGTATTACCCTCTTGAAGTTGGTGGGTTCAACCTGTCCTATTAGAAGTAACCGGGTTCTAAGGGTCCCAATATCACGGGATTGCTTTCATTGTTCATCGTTTCGATTTAGCCACTGAACTGGAGACCGAAATATTCCAGGAAAGCAACCCTCAATTGAGTGTAGTATCGAGTATCAACCAACCTCGGACTGCACCAAAGTCAGTTATCTCACTACCCTAAAGAGGCCAAGATAGTTCAATTAAGGTTCCTAAGTTCTGTTGATGCTTCACGACACCACGCGGCGGCCCCGTACTCTCCTTGACTGAACTCAAGGGTTACCGGTACACACCAAAGTGCCACATCAACGTAGCAGACTGTTTCAACCATGTCGGTATACCCCGCACAGTTCCCTCACAGCCTTGTTGCTACTTTCTAAGAAAGGTATCCCCAGATCCGGGTTAGGATCTATAGAACTCCCAAGCAACCCACAATAATAAAGCAAACAAGGAAAGCAATTGAAAACACAGTTATGAACTAACCCTAAGGTACACCTCACTCTAAGTTAAGTCCCCAGCAGAGTCGCCAGTTCTGTGATCGGTGGATCTGGAACTGACTGTTTAACGCTGGTTCGCGAAATGTCGCGGAAGCAAGAGTCGCCACCGTCTTTTATTTTCTCCAAATGGAAAGGACAAAAGCACAGAAAAAATTCCTTATAGAGATTGCTCTCGGTTCGGGAGGTAGATTATAGAAAGGGAAGGTGTTAGCACCCTTTCTATCCATGGTTATCCATGGGCTCTTAGATACTTGCTCAATGTGTTTTCAAAATGTTTGCTTGCTTTTCAACTGTGGGTTTTAAAAAGTTTCTTTGAAAAATTTCAGTTCGACTCGTACGTCAGAGTGTTTGAAAAGTTTGTTTTGAAAGCTTTTGAAAATGTGTTGGTGTGAAAAGATTTTGTTTGTTTTTGAAGAGAGCAAGTATCTACGAGAACCTACCTACCCTAAGGAATTCGTCTGTGTAAATGTCCTTTAAGGTAGTGCCATCCCACCATTGAGAGGTAGGTAGCACCACCGTTGGAGGTATTCGGGTCAATTCGAGTTTATAGGGACATGGTGATCACCAGAGCAATGGGAAGACACCTTAGAAGCTACCCTCATGCCAGGTTCCCGGATCATGAGGACTTACTAAGACGTCCTCTACTCGACGATCACCTTTCGAGGCAAGGCAACAGTGAGGCGTACCCTAGGGGTGGTGTGTGCGATTCGTGTATCGTTTTCATTGATATTTGTCTTGTCATGTTCATTGTGATCTACGCGTTTGTTTTTATTTTTGTCATTCATTCTTTCATGCTTGGTTAACAGTTAAAAGTTTGCGGAAAAAATAAATCTACAACTATTACAAATGGCGCGGGTCCACATCGCCAAAATTAAACCGGACCCGATTTGACAAGAAAATAAAGAAATTAAATAAAAGTGCGAAAAGTATAATTGTTACAACGCTTTGGGAGAATTACATAATTATAATAAACTACATAAAATAAATGCGCGAAATTAAATAAATTACGAACATGGGCGTTGGACCCTTTTGCACAAAATTAAAGTTAATGAAGGATTGAAATAAATGTTTTTTTAGTATTTTTATGTTTTTTAAGATTTAAAATAAGAAGAATTTATTAGAATGAAAATTGAAATGTAAACCCTAATTCTAGTGTTTTTTAAGATTTATTATGAAAATATTAAAATTTAACCTAAATTAAACCTATTTTTTTTTATGTACAGATTTAATTATGAAAATAAATAAATGATAAGTATTATGATAAAGAGAGAAAAAATTAAAAAGGGATAAAAAGTTATTAAACCTAATTCTATATTTTTGTATTTATTATTATGAAAAAAATTAAAAATAAACCCTAATTTAAACTAAATTCATTTATATAATTTATTCATGAAAATAATCAAAATAAAAATATTTATTACCTTTTTTATCTTTTCTGAATTTTTATGTATTTTTGTATTTTTTGGGGAAAAAAATATAATTAATTAAATTAAAACAATCAAAAAAATAAAAATAGCAATTAAAAAATAAAATAAAAAGATAAAAAGAATTGCAAACCAGGGGGTATCAGTCCCAATTGTGAGGTATAGGCCTTAGAATGCTGGCCTATTAAGCTTTGGTCCGTTTGACTTTTTGCATAGCGTGTGATGCGTTTGACTATGATACATGGTGCTCTTTAATTTTGAGCCCTTGATCTGGACTCATTAAACACGTGGCTGGCTTGATATGGCGAGCGTATGGTGATCCACAATGTTGTGCCTGCATAGGAACTAATATGGAAAAATAATATTGAAAGTTACACAGACCTGGGACTCGAACCCAGGTCTTGGACGTTGCATGCATGGGTACCTGCCACTGAACCACTTTAATCACATTTAATATATATTATCAAATAAACAATATAAAACAAAAGTGGATGAAGGCTGGAGAACGCGCGCGAATTTAAATGAGCCAGTCAGCGTGTGACATGTAATCGTCTTCTCCACCTTCCCTGAAAACAAAACCATATGGCAACGGTTTCTTAAGCGTGGTTCAAGGTTGCTTTAGAGAAAATAGCGACTAGCGCTATACAACTCATAAATTAATCGCGACCATGGCTTCTTCTTCGTCTAAGTCTGCTGATTGCAATGGTGGTGGTCTGGAGTCCTGATTTTTCCTAATTTGAGAAACCCCAATTTCAAGCTTCTGTAAACCCTAACAGTTGTCAATGGCAAATCTCCAAATATGGCATGAAAATGAAATTAAACTACATGATTAGCTTCAGAATACGTTAGTTAACATGAATGCATAGAAAAAACATAATGAAAATGTCTGAATGTGAAGATACGATTATGCATTTTGTTTGACACAGCTTGAATCCATGGTACCAATTCTGGGCGTTTTGATCGATGTTCATGATTGGAATGCGTTCAGGGGACCACAAGGAAGCTTTTAGAATCAATATTAGGACTTGAATCAACCTCGAACACTGATTTCAGTTTTGAGTTTTATGGAGAATTTTTCAAGTTTGTCTATGGTCTTTGGGCGCAGCATTCAGTGTGTGGGCATTAGGTTTTGACTCAGCACTTATGAGGGAAGGGAATTAGGTCATTAGCTGGCCTTGATCCATGCCCATGAGAGAATTAGTCTTAGGTCTTTCACCATTAACAAACTTTCCCTTTTTTAAGCAAAACCAAGACTTGGTGTACCACCTAACCCTAGCATGAGTTTGTGAGCTGGCACATGATATATGGAAGCTATTCCAATTCAAATGACACTATTCCATTGATTTTTAAATTTTATTTGAATTTTTAAAGATTTAAAATGAATTAAATTATCAAAAATTAAATAAAAATAGAAAAATCAATGTTTGATCTTGAAATTAATCATGGGACACGTGTGTGGCATGACAAGGCTGAATCAAGTGGAAGAAAGTGGGCCCTTTTGTCAAAAATTGAAGTTTCAAGGATAGTTGACTTTTGCCATTTCACAAAAATTTCCCAACTTCTCCAATGCATAACTTGCTCAATTTTTAAGCTTTTCTCATGTTCTTGGACATTTTGGAAAGGTCTTTGAGTCCTTTAACCAATGCCTTTGGTCCCATGTCATCTTGATTTTCCAATCTCAAGTTATGGCCTTTGACTTAAAGTCCCTTTTTGTTGACTTTTGAAAATGACCTATAATGTTGAAATTGATAACTTTTTCTGAGAGCATTTCTTGGACTTGAAGTATGAAGATGAGTTGTAGGAAATGTCTTTCTCTTCAAAATGAGATTTGGATGGAATTTTTCTGATAATCCATGTGAAAGTTATGCCCTGGTCAATTTCAGTTGACTTTTTCAGCTGTCCAAATAAGGAAACTTTTGCATCTTGATGATTTTCTGAGCCAAATTTTGAGAATCATGATCAAGCATTGATCAAATGATGTTTGTGGCTTCAAAATGATATGTTGACCAAAAATTTGAACTTTTGACTGCCAAATGACCATTTTGCCCTTACAGTTGACTGTAGTGCAATTTAGGGTTTTGACTGTGCAATTTTGAGCTGAATGCCTTGAAACTTGATATGAGGATGCTTGACCATGTTTGTAAGCATATGAGACTTGATTGAGCCTTTGAACACTTCCTTTTCTTGATCAGACTCAAAACCCTAATTTTGACTGTTTAGGAGGCCCTCGCACTGTGCAACCCTTGGGGAATTTTGTGACTTGGCTTGGCAATTTCTTGAAGAATATGGGAGGGTAAATTTTGGGGTACAACAACACCCCCCTGGCCCATTTCTTGTATATTTATTATTTTTGCATTTTAATTTCATTTCTGATTTTATTATTTTATTTTCAAACATAAAAAATGCCTAAAAAATATTTTCATAAATTTTTATATTTGTTTGGTATTTATTTTAATTATTTCTAATATTAAAATGTTTAAATACTTTATATTATTTTGTTTAAACTTAAAAATAATGTAAAAAATACTTTTATTTTCATTTATTATTTTTGTTCACATTTGAAAATATTTTCTTGAAATATATACATTTTTGTAAATAATTTATTTTATTTTTTTACACACTTAATGTATATATTCCAAGAAAATATTTATAAAAAACACAAAATAATACATTTTTATTTTTATTGATATTTTATACTAAAAAATACTTTTTCTCAATATATTTATATTTTTGTACATATTAATATATTTTTGTATATAAATAATATAATATTATTTTCTTTAAGGAAAATTAGGGTTTACCCCTTTATTAAATAAAATCAATCTTTTTTTTATTTTTATTATTTACACCTTTTTTCACATTAAAAAATGCTTTACATACATAAACAAATAAAAACTTCTTTTTTGCATAATACATTTTATCTAATATTTATTTATTGTATTTTATTTAAATATTGTACATTTAAATGTCATGCCTTACAAATTCAATTTGGTTGTAATAATTTAGGGTTTAATTTCTTGCAAAATAATCCCCTATTCAAATTTGTACCCCCCTCCCTATATCATGTTGTAATAGCTTAGAGTTTAAATTCTCGCACTTTTAAGCTTTCAATTATGCCATGATTAGAGAATTAGGGTTTGTATGCAAAATCAAAACCAACAAATAGTTTGACCTAATCAAAGACAAAAATGCATGAAAAAAAAACACAATGCACACTTGCACCCCTAGGGTTATAATCCACTTGTTGCCTTCAAAAATGGGCCATGGTATGCGTGTCAAGTACTTTGGCAAAACAAAAACAAAACAAAAGATCATAGTCCCTCGATGACGCTATCTAGGTTGCCTAAACAAAATGATCAAGTCCCTTAAGAAAATTGCCAAAAATACATGACACAATTGCTATCATGGTCTATACGATGACCCGCGCCTGTCCCGTTTAACATCCTAACACAAGGTTGTTCACCAAATACAATGGTGAAGCAACACTGTTAAAAGGGTTAAAAACATAAGAAAGATCTTTGAGTAAAATATGGTAGATAACTCTTAGTTACTTGATTAAAAGCTTGCAACAACATCCTTGCTATCTTCAAAACACACTTCACAACACAATTTCAAAACCTTACTTTCAAACATTGAAAAATTTTCAAAAGACAAAAACACCTTTGTATACATTCAAACAAGAATCATTACAAAGGTTGCCACAACGATGGCCTCTTTTCAAAACATCTTTCAAAATCACACACAAAGCACCATTTCAAACAATTGAAGAGCACCATTTCAAACAATTGAAAAGCAAAGCAAGTGATCTAAACAAGTAACTAAGAGCCCATGGATAACCATGGATAGAAAGGGTGCTAATACCTTCTCTTTCTATAATCTACTCCCCGGACCCAAGAAAACATCTCAAAGGTCTTTCCTGTGCTTTTTGACCTTTCCTTAGGATAAAATAAAAAGTCGGTGGCGACTCTTGCTAAACGAAAACATTTGCGAACACAAAACGCAAAATCCCAAGTCAGTTCTCCCACCATATCACACCTACCTCCTTTTTCATCCATCTCTTTTATTCGTTCTTAATTTATCCAAAAATGTAAACCCTAAGCCTCTGAGAATACAGGCTAAACAAGGATGAATATGGGTTCCCGGCTGCGCCTCTATGGGGCCATTGATTTACATGCTTTTCTCTACATACTTATACAAAGAAGTCACGAAGAAGACAAAAAAGTAAGTTTCGGATCTTACCGGTCGGAGGCGCTGCGACACTGTTTTGCAGTCGACGTCGTCGAAACAGAAGTTCAGAAATCAATTCAGGTACGACATCACTCGATTTCTTCTGCTCGATCTTCTTCTTCTCGTTCCTGTGAATTTCTTCTGTTCTTGCGTTTTTGTTGTGCGTTGATGTTCTTGTGATTATTGAAACAGGTTGGCGAAGATTATTAAAGAATCGTTGCTGATGGAAGTAGCCGAAATTCTGGTGCAGATTTGTCGTTGTGTTGCTGTAGGAGTTTCAGTGTCGATGAAGGTTAGAGATTAAAGTTTGAGATAATGAGGGTTGCAGTAGGTGATAAAGAACGATGGTGGATATTTCAGAGCGAAGGAGCAGAGATTCGCGAGGGTTTGATTATGAAGGGAAAGTAGAGAGATCAGAGAATGAGGGTGAAGGTCGAGGATGGAAGAAAGAGAGATCAGAAAGAGATGTCTCAAATAATTTTCTGGTGAGTTTCCTATATCTGATTTTCCTCTGACTTTTCCAGTGAATTCCCCCCTCTAGATCTGAGATGTGTTCTATTACTGAAATCTCATCATGAGTCCTCTCTCTTCTCCTTTATTATATTTGTTCTCTTATGCTAGAAGTTTGTTAGAGAGTTTGTTAGTTGTTAGTTATAGTTAGTTATGGACTGTTAGTTTTGGTTGGTTAATTAGGAAATCAGTTAGCAGTTAGTTTCATTTGAGAGTTATGTTAGAAGTTACTGTTAGTTTTTTGTAACCGTTTTGGGTTGGTTATTGAATGTTAGTTATGGCCAGGTAAGCACAAGGGTTGTTAGTTGAAGTAAGTTAGATTTGGTTAAGCTGAACTGGTTAAATAATTTCCTTCTGAACTTCTGATAAAAAAACTTTCCGCTTATTTAATTACCTGATTTGCTGATTTTTACTTCCTTTTGTTCACAGTACAGGGCACGGTCTTGAGAGGAACCGGTTTAGCAAGCTGTTTTCGGTTTTTATGTGAGTTAGTCGGACTGGTTTTGAATCTGGTTAGGTGATTAGGAGGTTTGTTAGTTATTCTGTTATGGTTTCCTATTATTTTCTGTGTTGATGGTTTGGGAAATTATATTCTGTTTGGGATCTTGTTACAGTTAGGATTGGTTTTGATTTTCTGTTATAGTTAGGATTGGTTTTGATTTTCTGTTATGGATGCATAGCGAACTGGTTTTTCTTATCAATTGATGCAGGGTTGTCCGAACTTTGGATAATTGAGATTGGTTTCCTTAATGATGCAGGCTATGAAGGGTTTGAAGAACGATGGAGGGCTTAAAGAATTCACTTGGATAAAAGGCATAGTAATAGTATCAGGTTAAATGGAGACTCGACTCATGATGTGAAAAGTGGGGAAAGGCTTGGTCATGGGACTTGGATTTATTTGTAATTTTGTAATATTCAGTGCATTTTCTTTGTGTAAATTCCTTCTATTTTGGAAAGTAGATGGTTTGGAGTTGTAATGGTATGATTGAATGTAACATAAAATATGAATTCTTTTGCTTTGTAAAGAAGTTTGCTTCCACTTTCATGATGAATATTCTAAAGAAATGGCTTTGAACCCACTTTTAATACTTGGTGGAAATTTGAATGAAACTTGAATGTTCTTGAATGCAATATTAATTTGGCAATTCCAAATCTTCAATCTCCTATCCAAAATCAAGTTCTCTTCAAATAGAACTAAGAGCTCCCAATGCTTCTATTTATTTGCGACTTGAATGAAACATATGATATCGAACCTTTTTTATGGATGACTCATGAGATAAACTCAAAGATGACTAAAGAAAGACTTTTATTTGAAATCCAAAATCTTGATCAAGGATGAACATGGTGTGCTTTCTTCTTCGAAGTGACTTGAATTCCAAGGAATCCACGTGGATGGACTTTCCAAACTCAATACGCTTTGCCTCTTAAAATATTGGTCCAATTTAACAAATTCGAACCACTTGAACTCATGACCCCAAATAATCACTTGAATGAATACTTTCACCATAATGAAAACAATAAATGAGAGAACCAATAATGCCTTAATCTTAGTGAATTCGTAACATCATCCTAGTATTACGTCTTTACTTGATGATCGACAAAATTAGTGCTTTGAATCCCTAAGAACGAATGATAAGGCTTGAAGCACAGAATAACTCATGGATATATAACGATCCTCAACTGAACAAAACTTAAGCGTAAGTATAGGTAATACCTAATTCTCTGGCATTGGATACTCAATGAGGAGAAAGATAGCTTAAGCCAAAATCCCGGTTCAAAATAACCTCAACTACAACCTTGACGAGACACTAAATACCATAAGTAAAAACCCTAATGTACTTTGCTCTGGATGAATTCTTGATGGAGGATGACCTTGTAGCTTGATGAAGAAAAGATCCACAATATCCATGAACACAAAACCCCAATTCCACAATTTCATTGCCTTGAAAAATAACCAGAAGAATCAGGCTCTATTTGAACATATACACCTTAGCCAGTTGATAAAACCCTAACCCTGAAGGTTCTCGACCCCTTACGAAGTTATGTTGTTAGCGAATGTATGCAATGTTAATTGACCTAATGGAAATATGTACATGAGAAAAGTGCGACAATGCATAAACCAGATAAAAGTAGAAGGGTAGGACAAATTTGGGGTATTACACCTGCAGTACATCATCCAGATTCTCAACAGAGCTAAAGCCTTGAAATACATATCCCCAACGGAATTAAGTTTCAAAATCCCTGTCAGATTTAAGTTTCCAAACTCTTGATCCCCAATGGGGCCAACAAAACTTTGAACTGCAAACCCTCAGTGAAGATAAAACTTCCTTCATCAACGGAGTCTAAAACTTTAACCCTTAAACCCCGGTGGAAGAACATCCAGTTTCCTCCAATTCCCCAGAGATTTGTCTTAAAATCAGAAGACTCCCCTACAAGTTATCTTAGAAAACAGATAACCGCTTCGGAAAATTCCTCAGAGTGTTGGCATACAACTCCAGTTTTTGAAAACTCTTCAACAGAATAAGCATTCTCCCCACAGAATTATCTCCCAGCAGATCGAAGATTCTCGATCTCATTTCTCCAGTTGAAGCCTCCCAGGTTTTGATTCCCCAGTGGAGATCGTCAGGGTTTTCCTTATTCCCCAGAAAGTCGTGAAGGATTCTCACATCCCCACAGAAGTTGTCAAAGTTCTTTTCAATCCCCAACAGTGGTACAAGGATTTCTCATTCTCGGAAATCAAAGATTTTGAATCCCCAACAGCGGTCAAGGATTATTTTTCCCCGAAAGCAGTCGAAGATTTCATTATCTCCAGTTATCAAGGATATATTTTCCTCATCACAACAGCTAATCAGCTTACATGCGCATACATTACATTCATATATCATAAACCTTGATAGAACACATTTTATTGCATCATACATGTCATGCAACATAACTTTGTGTTTCAGCTAACATTTTACCCTTTTCAGGATAAGATTAAAAGCTATCTTTAACAACTATGCAAAGATTTCAGATACAGTACGGATACACTCCAAGACATGGAAGTTATTCTGCTACTCATTCAGATCCCTTATTCAGATACAGTATGGATACACCTCAGACGCAGAGGTCACTCTATTACTCATTCAGAATTTCAAGTCAAGATACAGTATGGATACACCCCATACACAGAAGTCATTCTGCTACTCATTCAGACTTCAGCAATCAGATGCAGACTAGATACGCTCCAGACACTGAAGCCATTCTATTTCTCATTCAGATTCAACTATCAACTTCAACTTCAGATACACTCCAGACACGGAAGTCATTCTGTCACTTGTCTAGATCCCAGTTACAATACGGATACACTCCAGACACGGAGGTCATTCTGCTACTCATATAGATCTCAACTTCAGATACAGTCTAGATACGCTCCAGACACGGTAGCCATTCTGTCACTCATTCAAACCTATTCCCCAGCCCAAAGATACTCCAAACACGGATGTCTTTCTGTCGTTTATTCAGATTTCAGATTTCGAATACAATACAGATACACCCCAGACACGGCAGACATTCTGATATTCATTCAAGAATCAAATACAGTTACAGCTCGGATACGCTCCAGACACGGACGCCATTCCTTTGCTCATACGAATCCAATCTCCAGATACAACTCAGATACGTTCCAGATACGGATACCATTCTGATATTCATTCTCCTTATTTTCAACAAACAAGTCTTGGATGAAATCTTTAAGCCCATCTCTAGCAAGATTCTATCATCTACAAATGGAATCTTTAAGCCCATTCCCTCAGCTACATTTTGACGAGTGCAAATTTACGGGCACTCTAGTGTCCAATCATCTTTTACCTTTGAGTCATGAAAGGAAAACTCGCCAATCTAACTCTCCAGGTTCAAGAAGATTGAACAGGGGCAGCTGTTGTACCCTAACATTTTCCCTCTCATTTTATCAAGATTTTCCCTCACAAGACTCTTTGAACTCCAGACAGGATTAAGGTTTTGCTCTGCTCAAGACATCTCCTTACACTGATGGCCTAAATTAGGGTTTGAGTTTTCACAAGGATTTTTGGACTTTCAATGCTCAAAGTGACTTTCATACTTCATGTTGGACCTATAAGATTTCCCCTACCAAGTTTCAAGACTTGAATCAAATTTTTGCCCAGTCAATTGGACACTTGACCTATAAATCAACTGTATTGGGAAAAAAGTCAACTGTGGCCAATTTACAGTCAAACCTCACAATTTTTTATCCACATCAAAATTATAAACTCATATGAACCATTTGATCAAGTTTGAACCACAACTCCTCAAGAAATTTGATCAGATCATCAAAAGGGCAAAATGGTCATTTTTAGGGTTTTGATTGTATAAGGGCAATTTCTGATTTTTCACCTAACCAATGGCAAATTGGGTTCAAGGATGGATTCAAGGACTCAATGGTATCATCTTTACCTATTCACAATGTTCAAAAGACCCCAAATGCATTGGATTGACAGATGAATTTTCCAATCAACTGATCAAAATTTGACTATACA